>PVJX010006107.1:38459-80375 GCA_004027295.1 Dolichotis patagonum | reverse complement strand
AAAAAAAAAAAAAAAAAAAAAAAAAGAAAAACTCTTACTTTATAGTGACAAGATCCCAAAGAGTGGTGGCCATAGTTCAAACCAGTCTGGGTTTGAGTATCAGCTTGCACACTGGGAACGATGTGATCTTTAAACCAGTTATGCAACTTCTCAGTACTTGTTTCCTCATCTGTTAGAATGAAAATATGATGAGTACGTTCTCTACATGGTTTTGTAAGGAATAAATCAATTAAAACAACATAAAGTACTTAAAATAATGTCTTATACCTAGAATATTCTGTAAATGTTCATATCATTAGTGAGTTTATTATTTTAGACTCGTGGTTCTGTAGCTTGTCTCCATTGTTACTTTTTGGCATTTTTCTACTCTTTTCTACCTACTTCTTCCAAATGATTTTTATAGTATTTCTTATGAAATGTGAAGTTAATAATTATTCATCTGCTTTCTTACATCTTGTTTTAGAACTAACAAAGTTGGTATGGACCATAATTATTAATATCTACTAAAAATCTTAAGTAATGTGTCAATTTTTTAAAGCTTAGCCTGTTTACCAGTCTAGTGAAAAACAATTGGGATTATAAAGACTTTTTTTAAAACCTGCAGAATATCTACCTATTAAGCTTAGGGTGGTTTTGGCATTTGTTATCCCTGTAGAATAGAAAGAAAATCAAGTATAAGAAGACGAAGCTACTGTCATTGGTGAAAAATGAATTAAACTGCCAAGGAAGCTCTTTTTCTATGTAGTGACCTGGCCAGTTAAGGTGATGGTAAAATGATTCACAGCCGCGAGAGAGCCGTTGTGAAAATGAGTCCAAATCAGCTGAGGTATTTTATGATTATTAAGAATGAAGCCACATTGCACCATCAAAATACTTCATTGGCTATAAACTATTTTAGTATCTTTCAGAAGTGTTCTTTTTATACCTACTCAACATAAAATTTAACTGTGTGAAAATTATCTACATGGACAGAGTAATTATCTAGACAGTGTAATTTAATATTGTTCCAGACACAACAAGTGTTGACAGGCCTCCAGACCACATTCAAAGCAAGAAGTTTAGTTGTCCTGCAGTGTCTTTGTGAAAATGTCTCCTGTGCTCAGTGTGAATCTCTTAATTTGGTGTATGATTAAAGATAAAGATTTTAGAACATTTGCCAACTTGGGATTTTAAGGTCAATATTAGAAAGGCACTAAATGAAAGTAATTAAAAGGTGATAATATCTTAATATAAATTAACTTTTAAGTAATTTGAAGGATATCTGTTTTAATACCAAGTATGTAAAGTATGTCTATGTTTTTAGTACTAGGAAGGATGATACTGCTGTAGTACCTCAGTTCGTGAACTTAATTTGTTCTATGATTTTGGAAAAGATGACCACATTTGTGTCAGTGTGGCAGATATGGCCAGGGTGGTGTTTGTCACTTGATGCAGAGTTTGCAAACAAAAACAAAGTTTTGCCAAATGCTTCTATTTGCCAACCAAATTGTTTGCAAACAAAAGTGTTTATGAACTGAGATACAACCGTATTATATTCACACAAACATATCTACATTAGTGTGAAGGATACAACTGAAAGGGGTACAGTTCTCTGACTGTAGGATTATTAAGAGTTGTTCAGCTTGGCTGGGGTAAATGCATCACAATATTCCTTAGGTATCAAGGGAAGATAAGAGCAAATTTTCCTGCCATATGTGATGGCTCTCAGTTTCAAAGAAAAAAAAAAGGGTATGTTATTCTTGTCTGGAAGAACCTTATGGTATCAATATAGAAGCCAATATCTGTGTTCTAATTTTTAACCTTTACGTTAAAATTATTACCAATGTTAAAAGTTCCCTTAGAGAAAGATTTTAATAATCTCACAAATCTGTGATGGTGAAATAATGATTTCCAAGAAATAAAAGTCTTCCAATTATGCAGAGATGTATCATACATACCAAGCTGTTTTGCATTTGTACAAAGAGTTAGTAAGATCTTTATGAAAGTGTTGTTTTTGTCTTAAACTAGCAGCCCTTACTGTTTTCTTTTCTTTGTGACTACAAACTATGCAAACCAGAATTCACTGCAGTCTTAGCCTCCATACAATGGAGACAGCAGACAGTATACGCTTCATAGTGTGGTGCAAAATAGAGTAAGTTGTGTCTCTATGAAGTGTTCTTGCCCCCTGCCAAATAATTATAATAATCTCTAATACATCTCTAGATTTATTACAAGTTTAAAGAAATGTGAGAATGAAGAAATAAGGTAAACATCACCTTAAGGAGACAATCGGCCAAATCTGGAAGGTGAAGAGTTACAGTACAAATAGTACATTTTCTTCACCAAATAAATGGCCTTTAAAAAGGAAGGGCAGAGTATAACATTTATAAACCCAAAGATGTTTGAAGAGATATATCAAGAAATGCAAAGCGCAAGCTTTAGATGCTTTCAAAGAAACCACCTGAAAAAAAAAAAATTACTAGAAACGGAAAATAAACACAATATTAAGTGTTAAATGAAGTTGAGGCATTAATGTTAGTTTTGTTAGTTCTAATGATCTTAATGTAACTATGTTTGATACAAGTCATCTATTAGACATATATAAGGAAATCGTGGTAGGGTAAAAATGTGATCATTTTCATAAAGGAATTGAATTCCAAGTTTGTGGATACATTTTTTTACTTATTTATAAAAGTTTACAAAATACTCACAAAACAAATAACTGATAAAGCATCTTTAAAAATCTCTAATTTCAATGTTTCTAAATGGAATTTTTCTGCTATTCTCTTTTAACTTAAATCATGGAATCAATTTAAATTTTTACTAAATCTGTGAGATTTTAGTTATTATAATTACCTCTGCATTTATATTGTAATGATTTTAGCCTCAAACAACTTCAGAATTGATCAATGCTAATTCATTTCTTTAGGGGAAATAAGATTTAACTAAATACAGATTATTTATTCAGCTTAAGATTTGTATGTGCTTGCCACTCTATTCAGTGACTCTACAATTCAACAATCCATGGATAAAATGGGGAAATGCACAGTTGATCTGAAACCAGAAACTGCATACAACTTAATACACACCATTCTGTTTGGATTCTTGGCACTGAGTACAATGAGGTACTTTTGTTTTCTCTGATTTCTTTCTTTTTCGACCCTCTTTACTTTTAATGTAATTTAGTAGTAAAATTTAGAGACTGACGATCATCTTCATTAATGGTTATGAATCCCATAAAAATGTCCTTGTCCCACTACAAAATATTATTCCTAATCAGTTTTTTCCCAATTGCAAACATTCTTTTATTTATATGATGGTTCCCAAAAGGCAGTGGAATTAATGACTAACCCTTTGGCAGCTGATTCCTGCATAGTTCAAAGAAACATTTTACTGTCACAGACTTTAAAGCTATTTTATAGCTGTCTCAGACTTGAGGCATGTACACCACTAGGAGCTGCTGACTTTCATACCATCTGTCCTTGCAGGATGAAGTACCTCTGGACATCACACATGTGTGTGTTTGCATCATTTGGTCTGTGCAGCCGCGAAATATGGGAGTTACTTCTGAAGTTGGTCCATCTTTATAACCCGAAGAGGGTCAGTGCTGTCCCTTTTTCCATTTAACTTTTAATGATTTTTTTAGTATTTTATTCATATCAGTTCTCTCTTCTTTAGTAGTTACCTGTGTATCCATCAGATAACATGGATTCTAACTAGAAGTAGATAACTAGAAACTTCTAGAAACTAGAAGTAGATAATTGGTACATTACGATTTAAGAATTAATTTTTTTAAATTTTATTAATTTTGATTTTATTTTTTAAATTCATCTTTTCCCTGCACTCTAAATCAGATATGTTCATTGTACAGAATTTAGAAATACAAAACACACACATACATACATAAATAAAGGAGAAATAAAATTCACCAATCATCTCCCTAACTAGCATTATATCTATTCTTATTACAAAGTATTTTTCAAAGAATACTTATTAACAAGTGTATAATAATGTAATTTTGAATTGTTCAACCCTCTATATTCACTAGGTAGCAATATAGTAGAAGTTAGAAATACCATATAAATGAGTAGAACCCTGATACTGACTTAGTTATTCTAATACTGGAGACTCATGCTCCATTAAATTATATTTTTGTTGACCAAACAAAACTAAAAATGTTCAAAATGCTTGTAATCTAAATAGTGTCTTTCTTGTATAGATATGTATAATGCGATATTCAGTACCAATATTAATACTGCTGTATCTGTGCTATAAGGTAAGCCTGATTTTCCTTATTTTTGTCATTAATTTTTTTATTACAATAATTGTTTTGGCTCAGTGTATTCTGTGGGTTTTTTTGAAAAATCAAGATTGGTTTATGCAGTTTATAAATACCTCCTTAGCATTTTACTACAGTTAGTATTGATAGGAAAACTTTCTCAAGTAGTTTTTAGCAAATAAAAAAGCATGATAACAAAAAGCCACTGGCATTAAGTCATTCTAATTAACTTTGCTACTATTCAGTAAATTCTGAAAATGTTTTCAGACTACTTTTGAGCAAATAAAGAAAGTAAAAAAATTATTTTCTCCCGTTACCTGATTTATATAGAATAAGTTTTAAAATGTATCTTATTTTTAATCTACATATATCATTAGATGCTTTTCTTTATAAGAAAACTAAACACATCTAAATAAATACAAGACTAAGATTAGACATTCTTAAAATTCATTTTGCACTTTCAATAGGGAGTAAGTTTTTCATGTTCTTAGTTGGCAGATTTCTGAAACGTTGACTATGCCTCAGTTCTGAAAATCCCCTGGGACAGTAACCATTGACTAGTTTGTGGTTCTTTTGTAACATCCTCGAGATTTACAGGCTTTGCTGTATTACCTAGGCCTCTAGCACAGATTACTTCATCCAGCTGAATTTTTGCCTTCTCTTTAAAAATACACATTTGTGAAGTTTAGGTGCTTTTTCTTCAATTTTTTTATAATATTAGAACAATGGATTTCAAAATCTGCTATGTAGAGGCTCTGATTTGGGGGAGGACAGTGGATATAGAGGTAGGAGCCACATCTGGAAAGGACCCTCTCTAGCAGGCTCAACTTTTGGTTTCAGTGCTTCTGTTTTCATGTTAGTCATTGTAAACCAAAGATTTTAGGCCTAAAAATATCAGTAATCTCTATATTGCAAATATTTCAGAAAACTATATACCTAGTATATACCTATATGTAGTGTATATCTATACATGTTATATATACTATATTATAACTATATACCTATATGCCAGAACCTCCTAGGTGCTAGAAAACACAGAAATAGTTTTCTACCTTTTGGCATCTGGGAATTTGCTTTTATATAAATAAGTAAAACTTAATCTGAAAAGCAGCAATTAAGTATTAAACATGATATGATTAATAAGGAATAAGGTAACTTTGCTATTATACATTTATTTTGAGGCTAAAATCCCCTCCTCCTAGAAAAAATGTAGCTCATCATCCTTTGTCTCCCCAGTAAGATGTGTTTTGTAAACTATGGCAGTCTTTCCTGTCATTTGTATGTATGTAGACTGAGTTCCTTTATGTCTCAGATACATATTGAAAATGTATGGACTGTTTTTAAAAAGCTATTTGAGGATCTAGGTCTCTTGTTCTTGGTAAAACTGAGGAAGGATGTTGTAGAGGTAATAAACCATGCTGTAGAGTGGTGACTCACAGTCCTCAGACAGGCAGCATCAGGTCACTGGGGAGATGCGGCCACTTACCCCAGTTCAGAACTGCTGAGTCAGAGGCCATGGCAGAGTCCAGAAGTTGGTGTTTTTAATGGTGATGCTGCTGCTGCTGTACCGTCAAGTTGAAGTTCCTACTGTGGTGTCATCAGGGTTCCCAAGGTGCAGGTTCGAATTTCTGGCAGGATGATTCTTCCACAGGGACTGTTCTATACCTTCTACCCATTTGATGGCAGTAGCACTTCCCTATAGGTGTGACAGCCAGTGATGTCTCCACAAGTTGCCAAGCTTCCCCTGAGTGGGGGTGAAGGTGGAGAAATCTCTCCTTCTCTCCTCCACTGTTGTAAAGGAACAGGTGAGAACAGAAGCACTGGAAAAGCCATCATTCCCAGGAAATCCTTGTAATTTTCCCTTAAAGAATTCTCCAAGCCAAGCATGGCAATGCATATCTGTTAGCCCTGCACTCTGGAGGCTCAAGGAGGAAGACTGCAAATTCAAGCCCACTTAGCAAGAGCCTTTGTCAAAACTTTAAAACCTAAAATAAAGGGCTGAGAATAGCGCTCAGCACAAAGACCCTGGGGTCAATCTCTAGTATGGGGTTAAGGGAGACTGTAGTCTCAGTTGCTGTTGACATAGACAGTTTCTACTGTACAAAATAGTTCAGCTATTTCATCTTAAAATTTGTGAAATATAAAATGAAGGGATCACAGCATATGGAGATATTATGTATGTATATTCAAACTTACCTTGAAACTGAATCTATTTTCTGTCTGTCCCAACTATTAGTCTGTAATGTGAACTCATGTATTTCAAAGTCTGATCGGATTTTTACTTAGCAACTTTAATCAGGGTTTCAGACTTTGTTAATAATACCTTTTTGCTATCTCTGTCTCCAGAATTATCTTTTTTTTTTTTTTTTTTTTTTTTTTTTTTTTTTCCTGTACCAGGGATCAAACTCACAACGTCACACTTGCCAGACAGGCACTTATGGCACTGAGTTAACTCTTCGGCCTAGGATTATCTTATTAAAAGGGAAAAGCACATTCTAGTATCTATTTTTAAGTCAAGTAAAATTTGTCATCCTGATTAGTTTATTTAGGTGGTGAAATTCTATATAAACTATTGTTGATTGTTTACAAGCAGCCTTTAGTTTGTTCAGTACTTACTTTTACATTATTTAAGGAATTTTCCACAAGGCTCTTAGTAGATTTTAATATTCTTAGCATTAATAACAGCAACTTCAAAAGTATAAAGTATAGAATGTCATTGGATTCACATATAGATTAAAAGAATTAGCATTTCATTAAAAATTTTGTATTATATTACCAAATTAATAGAGAAATGTTTAATTATAGTATTACAAAGGGATTGTTTAATCAGTAATTTTTACAACACTTCTACTGAAAACTAGAACCAAAGGTGCTGACTCCTGATTCTCCATCCCTCACGATTTTCTTGATTTACCCTCCCAAGAGACAAGATGTAAAAGAGCAGTAAAAATGACCTGAAATGAAATGATAGGATAAGAAAGCAGTAGGACTTAAACATCCATAGAGCTATCAAGTGTTTCTTTGGTTCTTAGAAGAAGTTCTTAAAATTATTACATTTTCAGCATTAATGAAACATAGGTACATGGGCATCGTCTTCTGCACCAATATGTGAAGTGAATTCCATAGCTAACCTTAAGATATATGTGGATGATGAAGTCTTGTTAGTCACCCATCATTTGATAGAACAGTTAAGATGTAATTAATTGCTGGATTAAACAGACTGACTATTGGATAAATACTGGATTCAGAGTGTAATTTTTACATTTATGTATACATAACCTTAAATAACTCAGGTTGACCAAGAGACACCAGTGGCAGATGTCTTAGATTTTCCTGGAATGTCATACTTTCAAATATTCTCTCCCATTGTAACAGTAATTCTATTAATATAAGTCAGATTTCTAGTGCCCAAAATACATTATTCAATGACAAGAGACTGATTGTACATCCACATTGCAAGTCATAGTTCTGCCACTTGTGACCTGGTCAATTTGGGTCCCTCTTTGAGCCAGTTTCCATGCTTTTTAAGTAAAAACTCCAGTGGTGATACTACCTCCTGCATCGTAGCACGTGAGTTAGGAGATTCTGTATTTAAGAGTATTTTGTGTAGCTGTAATATGTTGCTATCTCCTATAGATGCTTTTAAGGATAGATTGCATGGCAGTAGTTAATTATGCTTTCCCAATACACTGAGCATTCTCGTGGTTGGTATTCCTGTCACATCAAAGTAATGTTTTACTGGTTATTAGCACCACATGCAATAGCATTTTTATGTAAGATAAAAGCACATTTTGTAAAGTTGACAACACCTCTGGTCTTAATTGGCTTCAACTCAGGATAATTTGGGAAGCTTTTCTCAGGTCTCAGCCACATGTGCTGGGAGGGCTGGTGGCAGAGGGGAAGCAGCTCTGGATCCATCTGCCATGTCTGTCCGCTCACAAGCATGCACTTTGTCCTTTTTTCATGTAACCTTAGTGGTAGGTGTCAGTATGGGGGTGGATTTTGGTTTTGTTTTGTTTTGTTTTGTTTTGTTTTCAATTTCAGTTCTGGCCAGGAATGATGGATGAACTCTCCGAGTTGAGAGAATTCTATGACCCAGATACAGTGGAGCTGATGAACTGGATTAAGTAAGAGGAATTTTTTTAACCTTTACATTTTTAAGAGCCTTTTTAGATCACATTAGGTTTGGCGTGGAGTGATTGTTTGATGGTTGTGAATCTAATTGTGAAGAAACATTCATTTTCATTCATCTTTTCTTTAAAACCCCCATGTTTGGAAATAACTCTTCCCACTCAAAATATCTTATCTCCAGTTATATCCCTTAAAGAAAGGAAAATAACCACTGCAGAGAAAGCAAGCTCAGGAAATAAATTTTAAGCACAGATAGAAATGGAAATAAAATTTTACTTATCTGTTTTAACACAGTTTTGTGTTCTTTGCCAATTTTATCTTTATTTTTTAAATTTTAATACCATTCAGTTTTTGTCAGTGCTGACACAAAAGTATTCCATGTTGTTTTAAAATTACAGTGTAAACTATTGTTAATTAGAGTCATAATGGCTCACTGCTGGTTTCATTTTTACTAATCATTTTCCCTAGGCTCTGGCCAGGGAAAATTTAAAGTACAAAAGATGGAGCTTTTTCCCTCTTGAACATGGAAATATTTTAGCATTCTGTTGGTTCCTGTTTTGGCTACATTTCGTTGCTCTGTCTCAGTCTTCAGCCTCAGAATGGAACGCCTGTTTCAAAGCTATTCATGAAACCTGATTCTCACTGACAAAAATAAATTTTTCTACCCAGAGCAGCATTCCCATGCACTAAAGTACTGTATTTCCCTATTTTATAACCAAAAAGCAACTGTGTAATTACTCACTCCTAAATAGATGTCACAAATCTTGTGTGACATATTGTGAAAGCCTTGGCTGTATTGTCTCCATCACTTAGAATTTTAGTAGCCATATTGGCACATGCTGATGACTGATGTCCCTAACCTGTACAGTTTAGCACTGCTTGTGTATTAAGAGATGGTAAATGTTTGATAGCTTTGGTCTCTTGAGTGCAATGCATGGATTTTTATCGAGATTTATGTCTAAAATATATATATGGCTTTGGTGCCAGTGTTGGGCTGAATTTGACTAGATGCAATGAGTGTAATTTTTCATGTATTTCCAGTGCAGAGAGTGGTAAGCAGTGCTTTGTTTTTATTTATTTATTTAATTGTAAATCATGGCAGACAATTACAGAGTAAATAATTCGTTCAGTATTTATAGTCTATAGAAAAGAAAGGCTATTCATATAAAGGAAAGCTAATTACTTTTGCATTAACTATAGTCAGTGGGGGATTTATGATACATGCATCTGAAGGTAATGTGGAATCTTTGTGTTTTTAATATTATACTGTTGAAATTCATGCTATAGGAAACCCACTTTCTGGTAGCATCTTGAGAATGGTGGACCTCTTGCGTCAATCTGGGTTAGCATTGTAAATATTCTCGCTCGAATTACCTTATCTTTCAGGAATAAATTATAAAATTATTTCAGCTGAGTCCTAAGTTACCTTTGGTTATCTCAGACTGGATCTTATTTGTGGTACTTCTGCTTTCATGCTTTTCCTCCAGGAAAATTACTTAAGGCAACAACAGCTCCCGCTCGCTGTGAGAAACTGTTGGAGAGATCATTCCTGGTGTGAAGACTGTGTGTTAGCCCGCTGTTCCTCCCTGTTGGGGAAGGGCCCTTGGGCCTGAGAGTCTCCTTTCCCTGCAGGCTTCTCTCCCTGGCTAGTCCCCTTGTAAACACGCTCTCTCTGCTTGGTTGTTTTTTTACTTCTCAGCAACTAAAGATTTATATTGTTCTAAATGTTGGCTCCGTTATGATCTAATCTTGCTTATTTTCTCCTAAAATTCTTTAAATTATCATTTTTGTAAAAATAGCTGCTAGGCATGTTTATAAAATAAGCTTAAGTGATGATGTATGTATGCCAAAATAGAGTTTATTTAGAAACAAAGTATGTTTGTTTAAATCAACATTCAAATCAGTGCTGGTCTGCCTGCTTTGATTCCAAACACAAGGGTATATATTTAGTATTCTTTTAACCTTCCATGATATTTTTCTATCTTTGAAACGTAAAGTATAATCTCCATCTTGGACTTGATTGCTTTGGTTAGTCACATAGTGTCCTTGTTGTTAGTGGGTGTGAGCCACCCTAGAGAAAACGATGTGGCCTAAGGACCCTAGAGTGGATCTGAAAACAGCCCCCAGACTCCTGGGTGCCCAGCCCTGCAGTGAGAGACATCTCAGCCCACATCAGCCTGTCTGTTCTGTCCTGACAGTGGCCACACTCAGATGTCTGTCCTTTGTTATGCAGCCATGATGGTGTTACTAGAAATGGTCACCTTTGCAGGATGGCTTTCCTCAGGATGACCTGCCAAAGTTCCAGTCAGAACGGGTTGTCTCCTTTGTGAAAAGTGTCCAGTGGCTGCCTATTGTCATTTCTCAGTATCCACTCAGGGTGGACCATACCAGCCTCACGGTTGTCATGGTCACTGAGCTCCTCTTTGAACTTGGACTTCACAAGTGTTTGCTTGGGACTTCTCTGCTGTGGGTAAAGTGAAAGCTGCCATTGTCTCAACGGGAGTTCTCTCTCTCTCTCTCTCTCTCTCTCTCTCTCTCTCCAGGTCTTTCACTGTCTCTTAGCAATGGGGATTAAACCCAGGACCTTTATGCTGAGCTACATCCCCAGCCCCTTTTACATTTTGAGACTGGGTGTTGCTGAGTTACCAAGGCTGAACTCAAACTTGTGATTCTTGTGCCTCAGCCACCTAGAGTTTTGGGATTACAGGTGTGCATCACCATGCCCAGTTTTTCCTTCGTTTTTGAAGGGCCTTTTAGTAAAAGTAAAGAGAAAGTAAAGGTTGTTACTTCAGGATGAGACAAGCCATGCCAAAGGGTCTGGATTTCTGTGAAAACGCTGAAAGCCTTCAATTACAAGTTTTTCTCACATCTAAAGTTGCACGCTTGTTAACACAATTTGACAGATATTTACTGGGCACCAGTTGTGAATATGAGTCTATAGGGTACTGTGGGAAACATGTCAGTGTTGGTTGGTGACCCATTAGAACGGCCTCTTCATGGGCATGAAGCACTATTCTTTTCAGCCATATTCTTACTCTCTGCTCCATGTTACAGTTTTTGGAGGCTCAGCAGGTTTAGTGGGAAATGATTTTAGAATCTTAATTTTTAGTCACAGAAAAATGTTGCTTTAGGGTTTCCTATCTTTAGTTCCCTTAAAGGAGCAGATTTAAGTTTAAATATAAAACCAAGAATATTTAGGGATTAAACATCTCTCTCTCTTGCTCTCTCCCTCTCTCTCTCTCTCTCTCTCTCTCTCTCTCTCTCTCTCTCCTTTTAACTAAGGACATTTTGGACATTTTAATTAAAGGCGTTTTAATCTGCAAGGACATTCTGTTGAAGTCAGGCCCTGGACGTGACAGCCCCAGCTACCATTCCTGCAGGCCCTGCCCTGCTCTCCTGACTGCCTGCTTCCACCTGTGCCAGTGCTGCCTTCCTCCTTTCCAAGCAGATGCAGAATACTCGTGTTCACATTTGCCCTCCTTGGTGACATTTCCTAGGTGCAAAAATTAAAAGCCTGCATCTTGTTACCTTCTGGTATCCCTTTAAGTACAAACAGGTGAGACTTTTACATGCAGGCTTTTTGTGCAAATTAGCAAGGCATTTACTGCAGCAGGGCTGAATGTCCCAGCAGTCTTGCTTATGTCTTCCTCTGTGTCCTTGAGTCAATCAGTCTCTGTCTCTCTCTCTCTCTCTCTGTCTCTCTCTCTCTCTTTCTATTCCTGAAATTTTTCTTCGACATTGTGTAATTAAGATACACAGATCTGTAAATCTGAATATTTTGAAATACAGCATTTTAATTACTTGGCTTTTGGAGATTTTCACTAGAAATCATCACTTTCCAGTAATGAAGCCTGCATGTGCAGCATTTTCTCAGTGGAACTGAAGAAATGTACCAAGTTTCTTTTTGCACTTAGTCAAAGTAGAAAGAATTGCTGTATATTCTAAAGATGATTTAAGCTAAGTTCAGACCTTAAGTGCCTGTAAACCTCTTTTATGTTTAATGAATCATTTTTGGTATTTGCATAATTCTATAAATTTTTCTAATGTAGATAAAGCAAGTGTTCACACATTGTATTATAATGCTCAGTTTACCCATTGGTTCAACAGTAATTAACTTGTTGAAGCTTAGAACTTCAAAAATAAATGAGGTTATTTGTTCAAAATGCCATCGGGTCTTCCTGGAATGACATTTAAATTATATAATGTAAACCCGTTTGACCTGTAAGACCTTGTCATTATTTAATGACATTCCTTACAGAATAAATCATTTGCAGGTTGGGCAGCCTGCTATGGAGTTGGCAGAGAGCTATAAGAACAAATTATCATTTCATTTTATACATCATTTGTCCAAAGATTTGTTAAAATTGCTTTGTTCTTCTGTAATAGAGAAGTGTCATTCAATAGTTAAAAATACATTAGCTGTTTTAGAGACAGACTATAGACTGCATCAGGCACAAGTATCTGCAAAAGAAAAGTGCTCTGTATAAGATCTATCATTGTGCATATTGTAAGTTATGGACAAAGAATCTCTTTGCCCTTTGCCTGAAAATTCTACCACAAAAATTATACAGGGAATATAGGATTAGGTTTAAAATATATGTGATTTTTTTCTCATGTTCCACTTTACTTGTTGTTTTGACTTTTACCATTGCCAATTGGTAAAATTAAATATTTAAAGTGGCAATGAAATATCCCAGATTTACCATGGGCCCAGCATTTAAAACCAAGTCAATATAATAAAGTCAGTAAACATCAACCCTACTAGCCTTGGAAGTCAATAGTTTTCGAAAAAGTATTTTTTTCTAATTCATTTTCTAGCCATTGGATTACCTTATTTTACAACATTAAAAGAAAAACCAAGGCTCTTAATAAAAGAGTATGTTAACATCCTAGAGACTGACACTCACAATTTAAACAGATTGCATTTTTTTAAACTTTCTAACTTTTTGCTAATAAGGCCAAACGTTAAGACATGACACAATATGATCAGCTGTATTCCATTTTTCTCCATTTCTGTAAGCAGCCATGTGGCATGGCTTCTTTCTGCTCTGCTGATGGCCTGCTGCTGCCTGGGACTACAGAAGGTCAGGGCAGGTGCATTTAGGGCATCCTGAGCAGCGAGCACGTTAGAGCAGGGAGCATCTGCTCTACCCAGTTCTCAGCATAACTAAAGCCTGCAGTAAACATTAGAAAATGCACTACAGACTAATTTCTAGTTTATTTTCAAGTGTTTATCTGTAATAAAGGCGAGCCTGGCTGTAATGACCAGTAAGCTTATCAAAAACTGGTCATCATACCGTGTTTACCAGTTGAGCGCGGTAGGCTCTCAGTGATACATTTTGAATAAATCAAGAATAACTTTGTAACCCCAACACCATCACCACACACACACACAAGCAGCTAAGACTTTTTGACATTTAAACCTTCTTGCACTCTGTAATTCATCAGAGTATTACAGTGAAAGTCCGGGAAGCAGGTTGAAACCTTGATCATTAGCTATAAATAGATAACAAGGTCCATCTCTGTCTCTGCTGTAATTATAAAATGCACACTGTGAACAGCTCTGTGCATCTTCTTTGTGCCTGTTCTTGTCACATATTCAAATGGTGATGCTAAGACAGGCACATGATTTGAACTGATGTTGGACGTTCAGCAACTGAACCTGTCTTTTGAATAGAAAGAGCAGTTAGGCGTCTTTAGGTAGCAAGACTGTGCCAGCCAGGGTCATTTGCATGTACTTCCTGCTCTGCCACATGTGGAAACCAGGATCCTCTGTCCTGCGTTAAGAATTTGTCAGTTCTAAGACAGCCCCTTTTTGGCATTAATATGTGATGTTATTGTGTGGTTTATTCCAGTGGAATGGCTTATACCATTTAAGAGTATACCCCCCAAAAATAAAATTGGCTTAGAAAAGCAGTGGCACTTTCTTTGATTCATATTTGTTCATATTCTCTTTAGGAATTATGGTGATATACTCTAAATGAGAGTAACATTGGATACAAGGCCCAGAATAAGTATTTACTAAGTATTAACTGAACTGGTGTTACGTGCAGGACTGTCCCATCAGGCAGCTTGTAGCACTGGTCATACAGGTGGTACAGTCATGCATGTACCGCCGGTTGTTCAAGCTAGCAAGCACCAAGACATGTGAATTAAATCCCCATCGTGAACATGTTCAACCATTCTGTTCCTCTGACCACATGAGACGAACGTCAAATATCCCATTATGCCTATAGGGAGACAGGGCAAGCATCTGTCTGATCTTGTGTTCCTGGGTCTGGTTGTCAGAATGATAACAGCTCATCAAGGACAGCCAAGCTCTCATGAAACTTCTTTCTGTTGGAATCCACATTCTCAACTCTGGCATGGGTGTGGAAGGATGCAGATTATGTGTCATTCCTTGCATGCTCATTGCAATTCCATCCACTTTTCCCCCCTCACTTAAGAAGGCTTATTGGAATGCAAGTGAATGAATGTCATCGTTAGAAAGTCTTGAATTTTTCAAAAGCAAATTATTTGTAAATGTCATCATTTGAATAGTGGGATGTCTTGCTCACAGACATCTGAAGGCCGCTGTTGGATGGCATTCATGCTGTAGTCTTGGCATTGGGTTGGAATAAATAGCACATCCTGTGAATGTGATGAGGCTTCTCTTAGAAACCTCAGCATCAGCTTCATGCCCTGCTCTCCAAAAACATTGTGAGCAGCCTGCTATAGTTTTTCTGCAGAGGATGATTTCAAATAGACTCCTCAAAACTGTCACCATCATTTTAGTCAGTGCATCATAGACTCCTCTTTTCTTAACAAAAGAAGGATAAGCATACTATGCAATGTTCCTAATGGGCCTGTGTAGGAAATTCTGCACTGGGGAGAATACTGTACCTAGAAGAGCTGTTGTTTTCTCCATAGTAAAATAACACCTCATTGGTTTGCACCTCCCAGGTTTCCAGAAAACAGAAAGAAATTAAATTAACGGTTTTGCTGGTGGGCATTGAGTTCTTTGAATCTATCTTCGCTCCTCCATCATTGTCCCTCAGATCCCCTAGGAGACAGAAAATCATAGATTGGCAGTAATTGGAAAGTAAGATGTGATTATTGTGGGGTGTCCTGTATCCCTAAAGCTGCAAATGTTTTTCCCTGATCAAGACCAAGGAGAAGGAATATTCCCATGCCAGAAATAACACACATCCCATATTGACTAATAAGATGCTTTTTTCAGAATCTTCTTCCCGTGTTCTGTGTCTATTAAGTTTTTTACTTAATTTATAGTAATATCTGGAATTTTTTTCCCTTTATTTTAAATAAAAATCCTTGGAAATAACACAATCACCTGTACTTCCTGACTTTGTATTTTGTTACTTTTATCTAGCCAGCCCCCTGCCGTGAAATTTAGTACTAAAAGCAGTGGCAGTCTTCTGAGTTCTTTTTGTTAGAATCTTGCTTCTCTGAAACAATAGAAAGAGAAAATTGTGAATTTTAGCCTAGAAGCTATAGACTCAGGAGCTCTCTACCAGGCTCCTAGGATAATTCATCTTAAAAGTAAACTCATCCACTCTAAATTAGAAGTTAGAAGCTTCCCAAACATTGTCCTAGTGAACAGAAAGAGATACAAAAAATTTACCTAAAATAGATTGAGCACAAACCCTAACCCAGTGGTGGCAGACCTGTGGCACTCGTGCCGCAGCAAGAACCCTCTCGCTGGGCGAGCGAGCCAGTCGCCACAGCTTGGCCTGCAGCAGCCCAGCATCACACAGGTGTAGGGGTTATGCGCATGGTCAAAAGGAGTAGCAGTGCCAGGTGATGACGTCTGTAACAGTTTGGGCACTCTGTCTCTAAAAGGTTTTGCCATTACTGCCTTATCCCAAGCTACCTCCTGGTTTGGTTTGGTCTGGTCTGATCTGGCCTGGTTTGGTTTTGCTTTGTGTTTAATTCCTGTCTTAACACTTCCTAACGTAGTTGTATAATTCCGAAGGTGTGATGATTGATGTCTTCTTGAATGTCATTGAGGATATCTTAGCAGTGGGGTTGATTCAGACTCTTAACATCTTTTAGCTCTAACACCCCAAGAAAGGCAGTGTTTGCTGGAAGCATGCAGTTACTGGCCGGAGTCAAGCTGTGCACGGGAAGGACCTTAACCAACCACCCTCACTACGAAGACAGCAGCCTGAGGGAGCGAACCAAAGCGGTGAGGCCCAGCTGTGTCTTTTCATGCTTCTCCTAAGCTAGCCAAGGGCTCAGCTTTCCTGCATGAAGAGAGATGGGTGTCAGGCTGCTCCTCTAGGGTGCGGGGTGGGGACAGGCATGAAGCATGCATCTCAGTCGGACAGCAGCCTGCCCCATCAGGCCCCATCAGTTAAAAACTGTTTAGGCAGCAACGACCTCTTGGAAAAATAACCAAGAAAATCCACACCTGGAGTGTTCTGGAGTGTTTCAGACAAAGCCCTCAGAGCTTTTGAATTGGAAAGGAAAACACAAGGAGTAGAAATGGTAACATTTTCATGTATCATTTCATGGGCCATTTCTAATTGTGGGAGTTTTGTTGCTGGGTTTGGAAAGTTTTTATATTTTGTTTTCGTGGTATTGGGCATTGAATTCAAGGCCTTAATACTGAGCTGGGTTTTTTTGTTTTGTTTTTTGTTTTGTTTTGTTTTTTTAGACAGGATCTCACTAAGTTGTTTAGGCTGAGTTTGAATTTGTAACCTTCCTGCATCAACCTCCCAAACTACTGAGATTACAGGCATTTGCTACCACGCCCAGTTGTTGTTACTGTTTTTTTTAAAATAGGTAATACAGTCAAGTACTTCAAAAGTGATAACATATGAAAGGAAATGTAGTATTTGAAACTATGCTCAACAATAGCAGAGAAAGAGATATTGTGATAGCTACTGTTAATGTCTGGTTGTCTTAATGTAAAGTACTGTGTTGCCTATGTTGTCCTGTTCTGATCTGCTCTGTTCTGCCCTCTTTTGTTTTATTCTCTTTAAAATAAAATTTAAAAAAAAAAGAAAGAAAGGAAATGTAATGAAAAGTCTCTCCCATCCCCATGTCCCAGGAAGTAAGGAGTGTTACTGGTTTCTTCTTTATCTTTCATCTGGTATTTTATGTCTCTACAAACAAATACGCACACACATATATATTCATATTCTTTTTTGCTTTTTTTTAACTAAAGAAATAACAGTATACCTTGCTTTTTTGATAAAATATTTTAGGAATCATTCTGTCTCAGTATATTATTCACTTGTCAATTTTAAATATATACATTTTATGTGGATATAGCATATTTTACTTAACCACATAGGCTGTCTCCGTCTTTTGCAACTATACATACAATGCTCCAAATAATGAACCCATGTATGCATCTTTATAAATGCAGTGATATCTGTGTACATCAGATTCTCCACTATCTGGGACACAGAGTGTGGCAATAGGCCACCACCCTCTGTGGGGTTACATCTTGCCTGCCAGTCTTCAATGCAGGAGCACATCTGTTACCCTCAGTCCTCACCTACTAGGAAGGTTTCAGACTGTAATGATTTTTTTCTGAGTACCTTATTTTTTTTTAATGGAAATCATGTCAATTTCTTCTGCTAACATGGAAGTTTTTCAGTTGGCCCAAGTGTCCCAGACAGCTCCAGGTTCAGTAGAAAGGTGGCAAGTTTGGGAGGAAGTTTTGGTTAGGCAGGAGAGTTGCAGAAAGCCATGTCCTTTTGGGTACCACCCTCTTCAGGAGGGACCTAGTGTTGTTACCTGAAACAGGCATCATGAAGATCTGCATGTTGGCCTTCAGTTGTGAACTTTGACTTCTGGAAGGCCTTTGTCAGGCCCTCTGCCTGCCTGTTGGATGACCAGCCTCTCAGCACTCACAGCGGAAGCAGCTCACCTCCCTCCTGTTTCACCCAGGAACATAAGCGTACTGATTAGGGCCTCCCCCTCTGTCCCAGAGTGGAATCCACCCCTGGGAATCAGGGCAGCACAGGAAGTGCTTCCCTTAACCCACTCCCCACACTCCACACAGCCTTCCCGAATGCCAGGTCCCAGGACACAGGACCCTCAGCCCATGCATTCACCTGGGCACCTGGCAGGGACTGCGGGGACCAGCCCAGCTCCCTTGTGCTCGGAGAAGGATGAGAAGTGGCGATGGATGTTAGGTTCTTTGGATCAGATCATATGCAGTGTAGCAGCCGCAGGACACAGTGGTCTCCCCGTTGAGGCCCACTGAGCAGCTGGGTCTCTTCCTTACCAGCATATATGCCCCAAACTGTACCATCACCTGCACTGGACTGTTTTTGTTTTGGGTCCCCTTTGTTGTCTTATTTCCTCAGCAGTGTTATTTACTTTGTTGAAGCGTTCTTGGAGTTGACATCTAGTGATGAATATATTCATAAGTGCAAAGAATACATTCCCAATCCAAGTGTATTTGGTGTCTGAATCCAAATGCATCCAGCACATTCCACAGCTACATAATTGTAATATTTTGGAAGTTCCCCCCTGCACACCACAGGACTAAAAATAAGTGATTATAGCAGTGGCCTCGGCAGGATTTGGGAGGAACCTATGTATTTTGGTCTCAGAGTCCCCTCCATGGGAAGCTACAGCACACTCCTTAGTTAACTCAGAAGCAGCTGAGAGGTATTTTGCCTTACTCTGTTTTGATTGCATTCTGAAGGTTTATCAGATATATGCAAAGAGGTCCCCAGAGGAAGTGCACGCCCTCCTGAAGTCCTTCGGCACTGACTACGTGATCCTGGAAGACAGCATCTGCTACGAGCGCAGGCACCGTCGGGGCTGCCGGCTGCGGGACCTGCTGGACATCGCCAATGGACATGTGAGCAAGTCACCTTACACAGCGGGACTCTGCTAGAGAAAATGGGATTTCAGTCAGTTTGAATCCTGAAATCTTTTCACCCTGTTCGTGTGTGTGTGTGTGTGTGTGTGTGTGTGTGTGTGTTTGTACATGTGTACTTCTTAAACTGCATGTCCATTTATTTAGAGTACTGGGGATTGAACCCAGGGCCTTGGTACTGAGCTACATCCCCAACCCTTTTTTACCTCTGAGACAGTCTCACTAATCACAGATGGGGATTGAATTTAGAATCCTCTGCCTCAGCCTCCCAGAGTACTTGGATTATAGGTGGGCAACACCTTATTAGAATGGTATTATGGTCAAGTCCTCTGTCCCTTCTGTTTTTCAGAATCCCTTTCATAGCACTTTATTAACTGCCACGGGGGCAAGTAAGGGGTGAGAGGACCAGAGGGTCCCCAGGTCTGTGTCACGCAGCAGCTCTGTCTTTGATTAGTTGGCATAATAAGGCCCTGTATAACATTTAAACAAGAAACAAAATTTTAACCTCTTCAAGCACTGCTCCAAGCCTTCTGTCAGTTCATCCAGGGGCTACTGCCAGCAGCAGGTCACCCCTTCTCCCAAGTGCAGGGTCTGCTCTTCTTGCTGTTCCTTCTCCCAGTGCCTCTCAGGTGTTCTGTGTCCCACACACACACAGCCGTAGAGATAGCCTTCTGTGGTTAAGCTTGCACTCCAGAGCAGAAAAACAAGCTGTGTGTCTTTTCTTTTCTCCCTCCAAGGAAAAAGTTTCTGAAGTTATGCAGGGTCTCAAATAGGAATCTCTACCTTTAGAACCTTTAGCACCAGTGGGTATAAAAGCTGAGGGTTATGTGTAAACAGATGAGGTGAAATAACAAGGCTAGCCTAACCTGAAAACAAATCAGTGATTTGAAATTCAAATTTTTGCCCAAGGAAAATAATAGTAACTTTCTCGATTCAGAGGCAGATTCTAAAGACTAATGACATTCATTTAAATTTTGCTTTGCGTATGACTTTTTCTCACTTGTGCATCTGATGAGTTGGAAAACTTTCTCTGGTCAGAGTAGTTCTGTGTGTTTCATTTTTGTGAGAGGGACAGTATGTGGTACATTTCTGAGAACAAGGGGATCTGAGTTCCAGTTCTGACTTCGCCGCTAATGGTGACCATTATGCGATGCTCAGCCTCCTTCTCAGCCTTGGTCTGCACTTGTGAAGAGGAAGAGCAATGCACCAAGTGATCTCTCATTAGTTTCACTAACATGTGCTTGAGGAAACCCAGTACCTGAGAGATATGATCGAAAATATGATGAATATTGGTTATTTTTAAAATTCACTACAGTAGAAGATGCATTGCCGTTAATCCCTCTCAAGGTCCTCTGCCCTTGCTTCAGACACAGTTATCCCACCATCTTTACTGCTTCTGAAGCAGCTCTGGAAGTCCGCTTTCATGAGCGTGTGACTGCCTCGGTGTCCTTATCCACTCACAGTGGACAGTTTCACGGTGACTTTCACAGTGGAGAAGAGCCAGAGGTCATATGGTGCCAGATTGGATAGATAAGGCGGATGAGGACACATTGGAAAGTCTTTGTTTTTAGTTTTTGAAAGGTTTTTATTTGGCAGAAATTATCATAATTGGTTGATTGAGGAAAAAACTATGGTGAATGTTTACATTGAAAAAGAAAATATTGGGTCCCGGGATTTAGCTCAGCAGCATAAGTACCTGCCTGGCAAGTGTGAGGTTGTGAGTTCAATCCCTGGTACCAAAAAAAAGAAAAAAGAAAATATAGTAAAAGATACATTACCATTAATCCCTTTCAAAATACTCTTCTTCAAACACACTTACCATTCTTGACAATGTATCCTTCACTGTATTTTAAAACATTCACTACCTGCTGTATTTTTGTGTTCTCTTGTTTCTTACAAGTATGTTTTATCCCCAAATTGAATGTGGGTGTGTGTTGGGTTTAGATGATGGATGGCCCAGGAGAGGATGACCCTGACTTGAAGCCTGCAGACCACCCTCGATTCTGCGAAGAGATCAAAAGAAACCTCCCTCCCTACATGGCACACTTTACCAGGGTATTTCAGAACAAGACCTTTCACGTCTACAAGCTGTCCAGGAACAAGTAGTGGACATTCTGGCCTTTCTCCGTCATGGACACTGTGAAACTGCATTGTAAGGGGAGTTGGTAGCTGAAGTTTCCTGGGTGAATGGGTCACCGGTACCCAAAAGCCGTGACATGCAGACATCCTGCAGCTGTTAACACAAGTGTCACCACCATCTTCCAAAAGCTGAAGTCTTTGTCTTGTCTTTATCTTTCACGTGTTGTAATATTCATTAGACTAAATGTTCACAACTCCCTAAGACTCATCTAGAGTTTGGCTCTTAGGTAGAATGGCAAATTTTCCAGGGTGGCCTGGACAGCTCCATACCATGCTGAGAAAGAGAGCCTGATCAGAATCAAAAATACTTTGATTTTCAGTCCTGTAGGACACCTCTGACTGAGTGGAATGGAGAGGATGCATAATTAAATTATTTAATATTATTTCACTAGGGAAGACCAGGTAGTGGCTTTTTAAAAAGCTCTTTGTTGTCCTTTTTTATGTTACAATTTTATAATGTTTTCTAATTTTTCTGGTTTTAACGTGAACAACAACAAAATAATCATGTTAGGTCTTTGTATGTGTCTTACACATCACATTGTACTCTAAAACATTATGTATCCAGTAATCTATGTCGTACATGGACAGTGTTTTAATGCTGGGCACGGAAGAAGTGTCACAAGTTCTATATGGTTCAGTCCTCAGAGGTCTATTTAGGCAAGTAGAATTTCTTACTTTTTAGTCTTATTATTTCAAAACAAAAAAGAACAAAAAAAAACCCTATTGATACTCTAATCTCTTCTGCAAGTAAAATAGTTTGCTTTATTTCTTACTCATTTCAATTTACTGGGTTTGCAAAATTTTGTAAACTTTGTGTTTTTAGCCTTTGTATTTTTTACAGCCTAGAACCTTGCAAATTCTGAATATTTTTTAAACATTGTATCTTGACTAGTTCACTAATGCAGTATTTTTGGCAGACAGCCTTTTCATACCAAGTTTGAATTGTGGTCTCCAATCTTACACTGTGGGCCCTGGTAATGTTACTCTTTTCCTCGCTAAAAGGTAACGAAGTGCCTCGAAGTTACGCTTATTTGTAAGATGAAAAAGATTATACATACCTGCTCAAAATTTTTGATAATTGCTTTTATAATTCATTTCTAATGATTAGACATGTAAAAGTTGCAGATAAAAGCATATTGTCTGTTCAATTAAATCAAGCTGGCTAATGAAATTAACGTTTTCCCCTGTTCTTGCCAGTTGGAAATGATTTAGATGTTTCTCCTTGCAGTTGTAGTGAAGTAAATTGCCATCGGCGTCTAGATGGATAATATCATACCTCCGCATGATTTTGTATTCAGCTACTACTGATTAAGCAGTGTTCAAAAACATTTTTACACTGTCTTGTTGGACACAAGGGTACTTGGTTTTTGTCAAAACTTATTTAAATAAAAAATTGGCAGTAGCTGGGTTATTAAATTATGCAACCGAAACTCCTGAATTATATCTTTCCTGCATTTGTTAATAAGGTTGGAGACCACTGCAGTTTAGGATAATACAATAATAAAACATTTTAATCAGTACTAAAACTTTAATTAAGCCAGTAATGATGCATGCCTGTTGTGGCTGACAGCATGGGTCAGTACATCCTTCGGCGGTGCCTTACTCCAATTGAAACCAAGCACATGTAAGGTACAATATGTTGACACTATGTGATTCTGTTTTTTACAAACTCTGTTACTTTTTCCGGCCTATTTAAGTTTATTTTAAATATTCCTATGTGTATTTGTCTAAGTATTTGGAATCATTATACAAGGAATACGTACTTAAGTTTGTGTGCTCATCCTCACCATGTTGATGGCATCCACTGAATTTTTTCCTAGTGACACTGTTGCCAAAACACTTAGTGTTCAGTCTTTAGTGAAAAATATAAAGTGCCAAAAAAAATTGCAAGACAGAATCCGTATATACACTCTTTCCAAGACACTGTGACCATGCACAGTAGAAGTTTTTATTTGCTGATGATCCAGTTTCCCAACAAGTCATGTTAGCTATTTTTAGCACCTGTCAGATTTCTCGTTTATGACCTTGTTGTTGGCATACACAGGAGGAAACAGGGAGAGCATCTGGTCTGGCTGTGGCTTTCAGCCTCCCTGCAAGCTGGAGCAAGAGCCTGTGGCCTGAACTCCCACCACACAAGCCTTGGAGGTTGTTCCATGTTTGGTAACAACCTCAAATTATGGCTCTCTCGTTCTGGATAGAAACGCCCTCTGATTTGGCTTCTGGCTTCACAGTCGAAAGAAACTCCTAAGTACAGTAGGCGCACTTAGAATTGGCTCCACTTGTGATTTCCCCAGAGCATTGAAGTCTCCATCCCTCTGTGGGCTCCCCCCACGCCCCACACAGCAGGAGGGGGTGCACTCCCAGTGTCCTTGCTCCCCACTTCCACTGGCTGCTGCTACTAGAGCTCTACCTGGGAATTCTTACTGTGAGTGCACAACTCAGTCATCTGTGTAAAAAGAAAGAACTTTCTACAAAAATTAAGTTGAATGCTTTGGTAAGATTTGATGAATGCTGAATTGCTAATAAAACTTTTTAATCCATCAAGATTAAAGAAGGTTTTTAAATATTGGGAAAAACATAAAAATCAAGAAAATTTGTCTAGGTATTCATTCTGCATTTAAAATGCCTAAACCAGTAAGAAGGTATTAAGATGTACCTAAATCGTGTTGTTGGTGTGATTTATGCAAGAAGTAGAACTGCAGTCACTGTATCGTTACAGAGAGGAAAGTCACCGACTTCACTGCAAGATATTAGGGAATGGAGGACTAGAGATACAGCTCAGTGGCAGAGCACTCACCTCGCATGCAAGGCCCTGGGTTCTGTGTGCAGTACCAGGAAAAAAAATGTACATGTGTCAGGCTTTCCTATTTTATCCTACTTACTAATTAAATGACCAACTACCAGTAATAATCACAGTTGGCGAATAGAAATTCTACCCAAGTTGAAAGACCCTTATCACTTTTCTTGCAGGTTTTTATAGAACAGCAGTTCATTTCAGATGTATTAGTCAGGAGGATGGTCCGTGAGGGCTGGTCTAGGCCAGTTGCTGTCTCTTAAAGATGATTTCCCTGAGCTGTGTGAGTCCAGTTCAGTTTAGTGTGTGTGTGTGTGTGTGTGTGTGTGTGTGTGTGTGTGTTGGGTAGGTGCTGCTGGTGATGAGGACGTGTGTAGATATTTCATCTGGTCTGCATCTTTATCTCACAATTAACTAAAAATAAAAATGAGTATACGACTCCACATTAATTTTTACTGTGATGTCAAAACTTTTACCAAAATTTACCTAAAGTGACATAGAAATATTTTAAAAATTTAACTCAGACCTTGGCATTAATAGGAAGATATCAAAATTTTCTTAGATCACGTATCTTGTTTAACATGCTCCCAGGTACTTTATACATGATACCCTTTTAGCCTAGGACAGAGTGAGTGTTTGTTCATGGGAAAAAAACTTTTAAGATGAGAAAGAGGCTCACTTTCTTGTGGCTGTTGAGGTCCTGTTTTTAAAATCCTATGGGTAAAATCTTACAAAGAGCTTTTATAATTTGTTGTACTGAACTGTATGGAGATTATATACTAAATAAAGCTCTTTTAGATTACACAACATGAGTGTCCCATTTCTTTGAAGGTCAAAACCAAGGAACCTACTTCACTGGAGAGGAGTAGCTGAGCCAATGTCTGACATGTAGCAGGAACTGGGCTTGAACTCACTGTGTAGCTTAGGCTGGCCTTGAAGTCACAATGATCCTCCTGCCTCAGCCTCCTGAATTCTGGGAGAAACCTCTTGTTGAAATGCAGTAAATATGTCCAAAATAAATCACTACAGATAGGTGTGGTGAGGTCTTCATTGTGTTTATAATGTTGAAGTTCATTTCTTCATGTGACTTTTTGTTTGATAACTACAATGACTTCAAAGGACTGATAACTTCAAATGACTGATTTCACTTGAATCTTTGGTGTTCAAATTAGAAGTTGAAATTTCAGGCAGAAATGATGAGAAAGATAAATAGAAAAAACCAGCAGTGGAATCTTGAATATATGTATGGACAAGTGGGTTCTAACACAGGGAGAATCATAAATAATACAGTTAAGTGCAGCCATGAATGGCCTGAACTTGTCATGGTTTGGCTTGAAGCATCAGTCACTTAGTGGATAAAAGGCATTTTCTCTGCCCCTCCCTTCAGAAGAGGTATCTAAAACTCATCTCATGAGCTTTTCAGTTAATTTAATATTTACAAGCTTGCTTTATAGGGTTTTCAAAATGCAGATAATGTAACTAACAGTGTAATGGGAAATCAGTTTAGTGGGTTATAGCCAACATTTACAAGAAAGGCAAGAAGGTAAGATGAGTCCACGTGGTAAATGTGTTGTTCAGGGCAGTATTTGTTTCAGTTATGCATGTAGGTATTAATGGATTGGGCACAATACAAAATGTATTTCCTATTATGAAGGAGAGCCATACTTAGGAAACCATGCCTTGCAGTGAGCAGGTAGGGATTCTGCAAGGACGGCAGTCGAAGTTGACTCTGCCCTTGTCCCCAGACTTAACACTAATAGAACCACCTAGACACTGATATTAACAGATTATTTTTACATTTTTCAGGTATGGTATGTACATTTTTTGGCCTTTTGTAATAAAGCATCATTAAGTAGGTTGTGTTGGCCCTTAAATTCACTTTGTAGCCCAGGCTGGCCTCAGACTCCTAGCAATCTTCCTGCTTCAGCTTGTCAGTGCTGGGATTATTGGTGTGCATCACTGTGCCCAGCACATTTTATTTTTAAATCCTTTTAAAAATATATACTGAAATATTTATAAGACAAAGTTACATAACAGGATTTGCATCAAAATAATTCTGCGAGGCATCTAGATGAAATAAGATTTGCCATGAGTGGCATAGTTTAAACTACTTTGGACTTTTTTATAATGAAAAGAGGGAAACTAGAACTAAGTAAACCAGGAAACTAAGAAGATTTAAAAGATAGAACTGAAATCAATCAGAAACAATAGAAAAGATAAAAACTCCAGTCCTTTTTAAAAGACAAATGAAATACGTATCTGGTAAACCTAACAAAAAATAGCAAAAATATAAAATATTAGGAATATAAAAGGAGGTATAATCCCAGAATCAGGAATGGTATAATGCCATGAGAATAACGTGTGCGATCCTGTGAAAAAAAATGTAAAACCTTAAAAAAATATATGATTTCGAAACAAAATAGAAACTGTCAGGTGACCCTCATAGAAGTTAAAAATTTGAGTGGATAAAACAACCTGGCTAAGGGTTGAGAGGTCACAGAGGAGATTTGGACAAGAAAGTGCACAGTGAAAATCTCAGAAGAAGAGCTGGGTGTGGGATAGAGATCAGTGGTAGAGTACATACCAAGCATGAGGAAGCCTTGTTTGATCTCCAGCAATGCAGGAAGAGAGGGAGGGAGGCCAAGTTCAATAAACCTTTCTCAGCCATTGAAACCAAGTTTGTTTCAGGAACCTAGTCCAATTTTAACACAACTCAACCCATTAGTATGGAATAACAAAGTATCACAAGTTTTCTAGCTTTCAGCCACGCACATTTATCGTAAGATATGGGTCAGGAATCTGAACACAGCATCTCACAAAGCTGAAGTCAAGGTGTCAGCTGGGGTTATGCTCTCATCTGGAGATTGGGACCTCTTTCAGGTTTCCACAAGTTGGTGGTAGAAGCATGGAAGCCACTAGCCCTTAGAGGCCACCTCTCTCAGAGGCAGAAGCTGTGTCTCTTCACAGTCAACAGGAAAGCAGATCCAGGAAAGGTACAATTCCACTGCTAAGAGCATTTACCTGAGAAAGTCAGACCCACTCCATATAATCTATTTTATTAACTCGAAATCAATTGGCCTGGGACCCTGAATCGTACCTGTGTAGCGTAACTAAATCATGAGACATCCATCATGTTCACAGGCCCCACCCACACTCAAGAGGGGCATTATATAGGGCATGTTCATGACTGACATCGTGGGGGTTTAGAATTCTTTCTACCACAGACAGTTTAAAAGAATAAATGAATATTTGGTAATAACTAACAGGGTTATAAAATGTCAGTGAAAAAAAGCTCACAAAGTGAGTCCTAGTTTCACCCTCACTTTCTTCTCCCTTAGAGTCTTTTCCCAAAGTGTGACACACAAAAATGGAAGCCAAGCAGAGTATGGAAGGCTTACAAGAAGAAACAGATTGGCATTCACAGCTGCTGACGCAGGGTTAGAAGTTGAGGTTGAAGGGAGGTGACACTAGAAAGGGAACTGCATAAAGAAAAGCTGAGCATTTCGCACTGGGCCCATGACCCTCACCTACAGAGGCATGGCTTAGTAGAGAACATCTGGGAAGTGGCAGAAAGCTAGACATATGAGCAGTTAGCAGTGCTGAGGAGACATAGGGCCCAGCCAGGGCTAAGACCATCTCCCAGCCATCCAGTTGAGGTCTTGGAAAATCTGCAACTCATCCTGGGATTAGACACAATTATGCACAATTCCAGACAGAAACAAATATAAATATGCTATGGTGTTAATTTTCCCTCAGTGTGGCAAAATATCTGAAATAGCCAATTCATGAGGAAAGATTTTTTGGCTCATGGTTTCAGAAGTTTCCAGTCCATGACCATGTGGAGCACTGTTGAGTTGGATCATGCTGGCCCAGAACATCATGGCAGGAGCATCTGTTCACCCCTCGGTAGTCAAAAAGCAGAGAGAAAGGAGAAAAGGGCCAGAGTTCCAATATGCCCTTGAAGGATATAACTCTGCTGACCTAAGGACCTCTCACTAGGCCTTACCTCTTAAAGGTCCTGTCACCTCCCAGTAGGACCACAGGACCCAGTAGAACAAGGCTTTACCCCATGGGCCTTTGGGGATAGTTCAGATCTGAACCGTAGCAACCATGAAGGATGATAGCTTTATTCATGGCCTCAAATTATCTTGACAATTTTTATGCATACTCTGTAGCAATCAAAATAACTAGGAATAAGTTTTTAAAAATACTGACCCATTTGAAATAGAAAGGAAACCATAAGTAAATAGAAAATAATGAAGTCTTAAAGCAGATTTTCATATATGGTGGCTATGTCTATTATATTCAATAAATGACAAGATGTGTGGGACACAACTCCAGTGACTCCTTTTGAATTCAAAACGATTACTGTGACTTTGATTATTTGGAGACTCATTTCCTTACACTGATATGTAAAAAGCTGGCTATGGTATTTTCTTCTCTCTTCAATTGGCTCTAAGCATTGCAAATAAGGCTAGCTGAGGTGCTAACATGCAATTTCTGTAGCCAACAGACAGTCCTGTTTCCTTGCATAATGTTCTCCGTACAATACAGATAAGTACAGGAAATGAGCACGTGAGATGTTAGAGCAAATTGCTCCAGGAATGTCAGCTGGGTAAGAGCCTCAAGATAAAGAGGCTATGACTCCCCAGGGCACAAGAGTTGCATATCAAAACCAAAAGGATAGCCCCCAAAACAATTCCATTGTTACCTAAATTGGATTATGTAAATTGATCCTTCTACATATCTTTATCTCTGCAATTTACAGAGATGCCAATCCTGTACCTGGCCAGCCAGCTCAAGTTACTCATGTAATTCCAGCCATCTTCACTGTCACTCATCCCTGAGCCAACCCACTTCTTCACAGGATAATAAATTCTAGGAGAGGCCTAGGATCAAGGCCTTTGTCCACATGTCCTCATGGGGATTGGATTTAGGACCCCTTGGCTGCTGTCTTAGTTAATTTTACTCATTGCTGAGACAAAATACCTGATGCCCAAAGCTGGGAAAGGAAAGGTTTATTTCTTACAGCTTTTGGAGGTTTCAGTCCATACTCAGTTGGCTCCAAGGCAGGGTGGCATGGCGGGGCCGCAGTTCATGGCGGCTGCAAACAGCAAGCGAGAACCGGCAAGAGAGAGAGACACACACCTTCTTCCTGCCATTACATCACATCCTGGCTCCACCCCTAGGCCGGTGTAGCACTCACACCCCCAATCCAAGCACTAGACAATGAACCAATCACAAATGCATAATGCAAAGGCATGAGGCTTGGGGGCCACTGACATAAACCATGACAGCTGCCCTTCACTTGGAATATGTCTTGGTGTTTTTACTCTGGCTGTGGGTTGCATTGGTGGTGGTAGATTGGAATTAGCTTGCTGAGATTCCAATGACGTCTCAATGGGATTACAAATATAACTTTTTGGATTGTGAGGAAAACCAGAAAGAGGACTACAATGTTTGGATGACTGAACTCAATATTGGGGTTTACAATATAGGGGAGAATTTAAGTAAAACAACTGAAAAACTATAAAAAAGAAAATGGAAATAATATAACTGAAAAGTACAATAAATTAATTACTCATTATTGAGTTAAAGAGCAAATGAGACATAGCTGAAGAGAAAATCAATAGTTTAAATGAAAATATCCAGACTAAAATGAAGATGAAAAACAATGGGAAGAGCATGAAACATCTTCTAGAACATTCTGTTTTATCCTGTAAGTATAATTGAAGTCTCACAAAGAAAGAAAAAGACGGACCTCTAGGACTTTGAAAAACCTGTCTTAGTCCATTTTGTATTACTATAACCACACCCAAGACTAGGTAATTTCTCATGACCAGGAATTGTATTTCCTGTTAGTTCTGGAGGCTGGAACATCAAGATCAAGTTGCCAGCATCTAGGGAGGCCTTCTTCCTGCATCATAAAATATCACAGAAGGGCTCATATAGGCAGAGAGCAAAGAGAAGGCAAGGGAAAGGGAAATGGGGCTGAACTTGTCCTTCTATAAGTAAACTTTTCCCATGACAGTGCTGTTAAACCATTCATGAGGGCAGAGCCCTTGTGATCTAATCAGTTCTAAAGACCCCACCTCTTAGCACTAGCATGATGGAGATTAAGTTTCCAACACATGCTTTTGTGAGGACATATTCAAACCATAGTACTGCTTATAGTCTTAGCTTTTGTGTTTTCTTTGGTAATTCAGTATATAATAATCTCCTTGTAGGTTGGTTGAGTAGATTGAATGAGATAATATTTAAAGCTCTCAGCCCAATACCTTCCATATGGTAAGCACAATGGATGGAAGTTGCAGGATAGCATCATCATTGTCATGATCAAAACTGGAATTCGAAAGAGAAAAGTATGAACCACAAAGTTACATGTGAGCCAGACACTCAGGCACCTTCAATCCAGGCATGGTGGTGCACACCTGTAATCCCAGCACTTGGAAAGCTGAGGCAAGAGGATCATTGCAAGTTCAAAACCAGCCTGAGCTCTATAGAGAGTTCAGCCCAAACCGAACTACATAGTAAGACCCTGTCTCAAAAACCAAAAGAAACAAAGTATCTTCAGTAATTTCATGTTAACTGTTCTTGCCATAGCAAATATCTTAAAAACAAGACAAAAACAAAAACAAAGAACTTATAATTTAGAGGATTAGTGGAACAGCTAGTAAGGAAACCAACTTTTTCCTGAAGTATGTATTACATTGCAAAGAAAAAATGTGTGTGTATGTGTGTGTATTCCCACGTGCATGAACATGCAAGGAGAGATAACCATGGACAAGGAGCAAGAGGGACTGGTGCATTGATTTTAGAAGAGTTATCACCATTGTCGAAGATAATTGTGCAGGTTCTTCCAAGCTACGCAGATTCATAAAGAAGTGGCTGATTGTGTACGAATCTGCTTAAGAGGAAAAGAGTGAAGGAACATGATTTCAGAACTAGCACAGTAATTAGAACAGCAGTGTGCTAATTAAGGCTCATAAATTTAATGAAACTATTAGCATTTTCTCTTGCAAGAAAAGGTGAATTTCCCCCCCCCAGGAAGTGACACCTGTGAACAATTATCTCTCTTATTATTGCTATTAAGGTTATTTACATAAGATGTGCTCACTTAGCACCCGCTGCTGTTAATGACTTTTTTACCCAACACCTGATCTCACAGTAGAGTCACTCTCTGGTTAGGAAAGTACTTTGGGGATTATTGATCATTAATAGCATAGCACACACAGGTAGGCATGATCACTTTTATGGACCCCACTACAGTTACTTCACTGCCTTTGGGGGCAGTGTTTTTGTTTTCTTAATGAAAGAAAACGGTTAAGAATCTTGGAGCACTGGAAGGAGTCTGGTAGGCTGTGGACACAAGGGACACAGCCTCCCCTGAGGCCACCATCGGCTCAGTGACTCGATGAGAACTTACTGAGTCCCTACTCTAGGCAAGGGCAAAACCTGAGGACAAGATATAGGGATAGGTTCAATGTACAGCTGTGAATTTAGAAGGCCCTATTATCGCCCTGAATAAACATGGCTAGTGGCCATCTGCAGGTAAGAGTACCAAGTAGAAGGTTTCCTATTATGAATTACAGAAAAACTAACCCAGCAAGGGAAATCTTAAGCACACTTCACGGTACATTAGGCACTTCGGGAAGGCTTACTTTAATGTCTCTGTGGTTAAACCCAATCAGAGGATGTGCACTGAGACCTGCAACACTGACACAAGAGCATGTATGACAGGCCAGCTCCATATTGCCCTTGAGCTGGTATTATAGTGGAGGACACCGACATCAGATAAAAACAGAAGGAAATGACCAGTGTTTGGAGAGAATTAAAGTAAGCTGCTGTGGTAGCATGTGACTGGGTTGCCACTTGATTTTGTGGGAGTGCACAATTCTTGGGATTGAACCACACTGAACTGCATCCCCAGAAAAAATTTTTTTTTGTTTTTTATTTTGAGACAAGTTCTCATGAAGTCACTACATTTCCCAAACTGGGCTCAAATTCAGTCTTCCTACCTCAGCCTCCCAGAGAGCCGGATTATAGGTGTGTACCAAGACACCCCGCTCAGTCACTTGGTTTTAGGTACTCAGAAAGGCTTCTCCCAGGTTACATTTAGGTTAATATTTAAATAACTTGAAGCAGGCTACCAATCTCAGACCAGAAAGAAGAAGGTTCCAGATGGATTGGACAGTTCCAACAAAGCTCTTAATGCAGGAAGGAACTTAGTATGAGTGAGTGTCAAAGGCCTGAAGGATGAAGGAAGGAAAAGGACAGACAGGTTCAGAGCACCTTGCCACAATCATGAGGCTGAATTGTTTTCCAGATGTGACAGAAAAACATCAGAAAGCCAGGTGAGGTGGCACAGGCCTAGAATCCCAGCTCTCTGGGAGGTTGAGCAAAGAGGATGCAAGTTCAACACCAATGTAGGCAAGTACTGCAGAAAGAGAGAGAGAGAGACAAGAAAAGAAAGACAGAATTAGAGGATTTCTTGAGCAAAGTAGCATTATCTAAATTGCATTTCAAAAAATACATCGGGCTGGGGATTTAGCTCAGCGACATAAGCACCTGCCTTGCAAGCAGGTGGTCGTGAGTTTGATCCCAGGTACCCATTAAAAAAAAATACATCTGTGAGGGCTGGGCTCAGTGGCATAAGCACCTGCCTGATGGGACTGAGGTCAAGAGTTTGATCCCTAGTACAAAAAAAAAAAAAAAATCCATAGAGAGCTAGAATTGGTGGTGCATGCCTATAATCCAGTACTCTGAAGGATGAAGCAAGAGAATCTCTATGAGTTCAAGGTCAACCTAGGCAATATAGTGGGTTCAGGGCCAGCCTGGACTACATAGTGAGACCCTCTCTCACGCAAACAAAACAAAACAAAACAAAACAAATATCTGTGAATGTGGTACAGTTGTTTCCACTTGCTGAATCTCAGGATGTCATCCAGAGCAGAAATTCCTCCCAACTTGCGCTCAACATGTGCTATAGGATAGAAATCCTATACTATCCTATAGCAACATGTGTTGATTTGCCACTGATACTTGAGGGTTGTTTGTTATTGCACCACCATCTCCCCAATTCTGACCTAAATTACCATAGGAGAAATACAGCTTCTGGAGGAGCCTGAAAGAAAAGAATGAAAAAAAAAAGAAAAGAAAAGAATGATACACTGACCATGTCAGATCAAGATGTTTAACCATTGGTGTACCCTGAATTGGTGCCTCTCTGGCCACCTCACTGCTCCACTTCAATTAATATCAATTTATTAACCCCATTCTCACAAGTCTCTTCCTCTTTCTAGAATAACCCAGCTACTGTCAAGGTCTACAAAGCTACTTTCCAGATAACTCCAAGGTCCAACAATGGTGCCTTCTTGAGCCAGCTCACTTCATGTGCCTGCTGATCTTAGAACCCATGACTTAATAACAACTTGATCTTGTGGGAACGAACTAGGGTCCCACAGGACCTACAGTAAACCCTTCCTAGGGAAATACCCCCTAGTGATCTAATTATCTTACATTAGGTCTTTCTTCTTAGAGGTCCCACCACATCAACACTGCGGTACCACCACCAAGCTTCCAGAACATGTGACTTTGGGAGACACACCTCCCAAATCATAGTAGAAACTATGAAAACAATAAGTAACATTTTTGTCAGTGCTGTAGAGAGATGTCTAAAAAGTCTACAGTGAAACTTGTTTTGTTTTGTTTTGTTTTGTTTTTTGCTTTGTTTTGTTGGCTCTTGCTACTTAGTTCAGGCTGGCCTTGAATTCACTATATAGCCAAGACTGACCTCAAACTCTTGCTAATACTCCTGCCTCAGTCTGCCAATGCTGGAATTGCAGGTGTGCACCATCGCACTTGGCTTTACAGTGAAACCATCTGTATCAAGGCTGTCTTACCCAACGAGGCTCATGTCATCCTATGTGTATTTGAAACTGTGATTCAAAAGCACTCATCAGTCTCCACTGGCAACTTGTATTAAAAAGTTGGGGGTGGAGAAGCAGCTCTGTGCAGTTCAGAGCAGAGAAAGTCACCCTGCAGCCTGCAGCGAAGTAAACACTAAAAATGAGCAATAAGAGGTTGTGTGGTTCCAGTGAGAAAAGGAGAGGAACCTTCATTGATATCTCATGGTCCCTCCTATGATGGTCTTGCTCGACATTCATAGGTTCCATCTCTGTTAGATTTCCAATAAATTACTTCTTTGACTTGAGCTAGTTTGAGCAAATGTCTCCTCCTTGTAAGGAAATGATCCCTGATGAAGACAGCCCTGAGGCGAGTTCTCGTGAGTCTGTTTTCTTGGGGCAGACATCTGTTTTGTACACCACTTCCATAGAGTTAACATGGGATTTCTCACCTTGAGTCATTATTAATTGATCTTTCTACCCTTCTCACTGTGATTTGAAGTTCCTGAGGGCAGGGATGATTTCCTCTTCATGGGTGAGTCCCCACCCAATGCTCGGAGTGAGTGTGCACCAAGGGTGTGTTGCCTTGGATGTCACAGGTGAGGTCAGGTTCAAGTGACACTCAGTGAGCTAGCGTCAGTGGGTTCCTCCCAAGAAGAGAACTGGAGAGAGAGCGGGGACCAGGCTGTCTGGAAATACCTGTTACTTATTAAATAAACTGACTCAACTATTGTGATGGTTAAATTTAAGTGTCAACTTGATGGGCTTGGGAGCCACTTGGAGATTAGTAAAGAACACCTCTAGGTGTCTGGGTGGCTCATGGAGGTGTGACCTTGGGTCCAGTATCTGGCCCTTCACCACTTTCTCTCTGGCGCTGTTCTCCAGCCATGCTTCCTGGCCACACCATGGACTGAGCAGCTTTGCTCCACCTTGCCCTTCTGCCACGATGTTCCTACTTTGGAGCCAGTCAACCAAGGACTGAATCCTCTGGAACCATCAGCCAAATAAGCCTCTCCTTCTTTAAATTGTGGGTGTCAGATATTTTGTCTTGCAATAAGAAAGCTAAGTAATACACCTATATGTTGCAAAAGAAATATAAGAAATGAAAACTCTACTAAAAGACACTCAAATCAGCAGCCATCAAAAGAACGTGGTAATACCAGCATATGTTTATTTAAAGGAATTATAGGATATGCAAAGGAACCAGGAAAGCTGACCTATAGGCAGGAAAAACATTGGTAATAGAAACTGCCTGTAACACAGCCCAGATGTCAGATTTAATACAGATTCAAGGCAACCATTTAAAATTTTCTCAAAGAAAATAAAGGAAATCATGCTTAAAGAATCAAAATGATATATTATCAAATCATTGAAGAAACAGAAATTATTCAAAACAACCAAATGGAAAGTAGAAAAATATGGAAACTGCAATTTTAAAAAAAAGAAATAACTAGGGCTTCCATAGTAGAGGAAGATAAAACAAATAAAATTAAAGATAGATGAATAGAGATTATGCAACCAGAAGAACAGAGAAAGAGAAAATGAAGAAAGACGAAGAGTCTCAGGGACTTGCAGGACATTGTTTAGGATAAAGAATTTGAAGGGGGAGGTATATGTGCATATAATACATACATATATGTAATATTGAAAAGTCCCCAAACACAATAAAAAATATTAATCTTCACATCTGAAGAGTTTAACTAATTCAAAGTATACAGACACATAATAGCAAAACAAAACAAATAAACAAACAAGCAAAAAAACAGATGAAGACAAAGAAAAAAGTCTTGAAAACTGGAAACCAAATGACCTGGCACATACACAGGAACCCCAGTACAACTAACAACAGACCTCTGATCAGAAACAGTGGTGACCAAAGGCAGTGGGGTGACCTATTCAAAGTGCTAAAAGAAAGTATCTGGCACCCAAGAACTCTATGTCCAGGAAAACTACTCTAAAAACATGAAGGAGAAATTAAAACATCCCTCAAGAAATAAAAACAGAAAATGCATTGCTAGCAGAAGTGACAAAGCCTACCAACCAACCAAACAAACAAAAATACTAACAAGAATCCTTCCAGCTAAATTGAATTCCACCTAGCCAGTAACTCAAACCTACATGAGAGAATTAAAAACCACTAGAAAATATAACTACATACTTGAATATGTAGTGTAAATGTATTTTGTTTACATATCTTTTCCTCCATCCTATCTGATTTAAAATGCAACTGCATAAAGCAATAATTACACATTAATTTTTATTCATTTATTCTATTGTAAAAGGATTTTTTCCTACTTTCATTTTCAGAATCATCATTGTTAGTGTAAGTACCAATAATTTTTTTAAATTTTGCTCTTATCACCTGCAACTCTGATAAACTCTTATTCATTACAATAGCTTTTTTTTTTTAGCAGTATCCTTAGGATTTCACACACAAAAGATTTATTCCATTTGCAAAGGGAGATCAATTGTTTGACTTCTTTCCAATTGGGACGCCTTGAAATTCTTTTTCTTCCCAATTTCCCTGGATAGAACCTTTAATAAAATGTTAAATGCAACTAGGAAAAGTAGACATCTTTGTCTTTCCCTGACCTGATAGGATGCAAAACTTCCATCACTATGACAAAAATCTGAGGCTTCCACTTATTAAGAAGAAAGGTTCATTCTGCTTGCAGATTTTGAGGGTTCAGTTCAGGACTGGTTGGTTTTAGTTTTGAGATGTGGTGAGACAGCAGACCATGGTGAGGCACTCATGGCTGAAACACAAGAAAGAAGAAGAGGCTGCGGTCCACTGTCCCCTTCAGGACTCACTCCAGTGACTGAGTCCTCCCATGAGCCTTCACCTCTTAGAGGTTCCATCCCTTCCCAACAATCATATGGGGGTGGTGGACTGTGTTCCATCTTTCAAGAGGAAGCAGGATTGTTTTCCTTAGACATAGTATGTTTTGTTTCATAAATTTCTTATATCAAGTTGAGTTTTCTGTTATTCCCACTTCAAGCATTTTTATCATGAAAAATTGATTGCCTGAAAAGCAAACTGGAGAAAATGTTGAATGAAGTACATAAGTAAATATACTGATTATATTAGTGAATTCTATCCCTGTTGAACTGATAAGATGGCCAGAATGTTTTCATTGTGTGTGTGGGGGGGGGGTTACTGGGAATTGAACCCAGTGCCTTCACACTGAGCTACATTCCCAGTGCATTTGTTTTTTACTTGTTTTTGAGACAGGGTCTTGGTAAGTCACTAAATTGCCAGGCTGTGTTTGAAGTTGGAATCCTCCTGCTTCAGCCTCGAAAAATGCTGGAATTACAGGCATGTACCACCATGCCTGGCTAGCCAGATTGTTTGCTATCAAACAGAGAAGTGGAGGGGCTATAGCATGTATCACTACGAGAGAGAAGACCATATTGTGTGTGTTTGCCTCCTCTGAAGTTAATTGCCTGTCTCCATTTCCTCAGACCACTCCTCTCTCCACAGCTGAATCTGAGATAGCACAGAATTCCAAATAAATGAGATTTTTCTAACGAAGAACTAGCACCAGATGTTCCTTTACTTTTATTCTTAGATTCAAGTGAGTGATCATAAACTTCAGAAAAGTTACTTTCATGTCATTAGGAAATTGCAAATTAAAACAACAAAGAGATCATGGTATACCTATTAGAATGGCAAGAATCCAAAACACTGATGGCATCACGTTCTGGCAAGGATGAGGGAGGGCAGAAACTGTCACTTACTGCTGGGGGGGCATGCAGAATGGTACAGCCACTTCGGCAGTATTTGACAGTTTCATATATATCTAAAAACGATCTTACCATACAATTCAGCAGCCACGCTGCTTGTTCCTTATTCAAGTGAGCTGGAAACTTTGGTCCACACTAAAATCTACTCATACGTACTTATAGATTTATATAGAGAGATCAAACTTGAAAGCAACCAGGAAGTCCTTCAGTGGAATGAGTAAATAAACTGTGAAATATATAAATAGCAGTGAAGCATTATTCAGCAATAAAAAGTGAGCTATCCAGCCATGAAAAGACATGGAAGAATCTTAAATCCGTATTACTAAATGGAAGAAGCCAAGCTGAAAGCCTGGGTGGAGCCCGGAGGAGTTTTAGGGCAATGAAAATACTCTGTATGATACCAGAACGATAGATCCATGGTATTTAAGTGTGTCCAAGTTTCCAGGAGGTACTAAATAGTGAACACTAATGTAAGCTATGAACTTCAGAAAATAGTGTCTCAGTGTAGGTTCAACAACTACGATAAATGTCCCACGCTGGTGGAGGGTACTCGGGAAACCATGCAGCACGCAAATCTCTGGCCCTTCCTCTCAATTTTGCTGTAAATCTAAAGCTGCAAAAAAAAAAAAAAACCCTATTCTTACAAAGCAAATTAAATGAAAATCAGTCACTAACAGACTGGCCTTGAAACTAACAAGGAAAATAAAATGCACAATATTTGAACCTGTTGTAGAATAGCAACACTATAAACTCTTTTTTTTTTTTTATCGGTACCAAGGATCAAACTCACAACACGTGCTTGCAAGGCTGGCACTTATGCCGCTGAGCTAAATCCCCAGCTCCAGAATAGCAACACTATAAAACACAGAGAATCATCATTGTCCATGATCGGAGTTGGGATTTTCCAGATCGTTTTGAGGGATACAGCATATAAGCAGCTGAGGTTTCAACAAAAATCATTACCTTTTTAATCTCTCCATAATGGTTTAGGTTAATATGCAAAATTATAGTGCAATATTTTAGGAATCCTATGATAAAATAATTAGTCGTCTGTAAATCTAAGCTGTTTTCTGATTACAAAAAAATCTAATGGTACGTATTATATAAAGATATTTAAAATTAATTTTCCCTTCACATCTATAATTCACTTCATTAAACCTAAGTTATAATGCACATTATTTTTGAATACAGTGTTTTCTCATTTTCTTCAAAGAGATTTGGAAGAAGGCAGCACACAGTGAAGGGTCCTGCCCAGACATCATCTCGTGCCCGCAATGTGATCTTGGGCACATTATCTGTGTCTCAGTTTCCTGAACTGTAAATAGATTAAATCAATAGTCTTATCCCATAGGGTTTTCGAAAAGGATTAAATTAGTTAATAATTTAAAGCTCTCAGAACAGCGCCGGGCATGGAATAAGCACCTAATAAATATTTATTGCTATTATTAACACAATTCTGACACTTCCTAAAAGGGAGTTTGGCTTGTGTAATTATTCTTTTTACCCTCCGGTATAAAATGTTTCCCCTTGATGTGGCTATACTATAGATTAATAGAAACCTACCCCCTCTTTCTTCTACTCTATGTCTGTTCTGAAACACTTTGCGCTGTCAGCAAAAAAGCAACTAAAGTTACAAAGCACTGGCACTACTTGAACATTCTAAGCACAGTCCCAGCAGAGAGCTTTTGCAAGGGCCACCCCTTGGCCTACGGTTTTCTTCCCTCTTGTTCCCAGTAGATTCCTTCCCTCTCTCTCTCTCTCCAGTCAACTCTCCCAGCCCTTCCAAGAAAGACCTGCGCTTGTGGCCTTGATTCTCTCTCACCTTATCTGATATGGTATAGAACTAAAACACAACCCAACCCCACCCAGCCTCATGTGTTTGGAAGTATACTCATAGGGTCTTCATTTCTTGATTTGTGCAGTAGCTGAATGTGCTCTTAGGATCGGGCCTGACTGGAGCAGGGTCACTGGACATGAGACCTGGGAGGGTGGATTCCGGTCCCTGGTTCCTCCCTCCTCTCACTGCTTCCTGGCTGCCAGGGGCTGAGCACCTTTCCTCCACCACATCCCTCTGCCATTGTCTTCAGCCTCAGAGCCAGCTGACCATGGACTGAAGCTCTGAGCTTTTCTGTAAAAAATATAATGATCTCATTGCCTCTTGCATAAGGCAAACTCGTTCTATGGTAAAGCTCTGAATGCTCATCTTGAATTGGCCCTTACCATTGCCCTACTGTGTTGCTAGTCTTGTCTCACCTTCCACAATAACCATATAGCGTCTTCACCCCTCTCTGACAGTCTAGCCCAGCGAAGGCAATCCTTTCAGAGCTTTCAGCAATGAATGGCTGGCTCTGGCAGGTGTGTCGTATGTTCACTACTACTGGTAGCCCCTCCTCTTCTTACAGTAAGCAAGTCCTTGCCTTAGTTACCTATTGCTGTGTAACAAATTACCCCAGAATACAGTGCCTAACAGCACACATTGTCTCATTGCTCGGCTTATTCGGAATCCACGTGTGAAGTAGCTAGATGCCTCCAGCTCAACCCGTCTGCTTGGGTCTCCTGTGGATGCTCAGCAGGTGTAGGAACTTCTTCCAAGATCACTCACATGGTTGTTAGCAGGAGTCAATGCATTGTAGGCTGCTGGTTAAAGAAGTTCCTTAATTTCTCATCCTGTGAGCTTTTCCACAGGGCAGCCCAGAACATGGCTGCTAGCTTTCCTCAGAGTGCATGTGCATACAATGAAGCATATTAATTTCCACCACAAACTTGGTGTCTTAAAGAAACAGAAGTGTGTTCTCTCAGAGTCTGGAGATGAGACACTTGAAATCAAGTCTGTCTCGGCAGGCTAGATTTAAGATAATTCTTTCTTGGATCTTCTCACTTCTAGTAGCTCTAGCGAGTCTCGGCTTACAGCTGTGAAACTTCAATACCTTCCTCAACTTTCACATGTTCTCTTCCTTGTATACCCTAAATCTCTCTCTGAATTCCTCTCAGAAGAGCCCAGAATAGTCCAGGATGTCCTTGACATTCTTAATTACATTCACAAAGACACTTTTTCTAAGAACAGTTACATTCACAGGTTCCGGTGGGCATAAGTTTGGAGACATTCAACTCACTATACCTGACTCACTGATGGACAGCTTTTACCACTGTGTTGTTCAAGCCAGAAACCTTGTAACTATGTGTATGCTATCTTTTCCCTTGTTCCTAGTATCTCATTGCCTCTCCCTCAGAAACCTACAGCAGCCTTCTGTCTGTCCACAGCTACCCCTGTGTCCTAGCATCCATTTTCCACAGGAGACAGGAGTTGTTTGGAAGTGCAAATCTTATTATGCTACCTCACCCACCTTATTCTCACCTGCTCACATTTCCTAGGGAACAGACTGATAACACGTCGTCTATATTAAAAACCAACACTATAAGAGGACAGACTTTAAACTGTGAAGCTTTTAAGACAGTGGTATGTAGATGGGGAAAATAGTATGTAAAATAACTAAAAAGAATCACTACAAAAACTGATGAGTTTGTAGTCATGAGAATTAATTGAACTATTGTAGTAGAGCATGATACAACATATAATAGTGTTCAATGGATATTAGTCAGTAAACAGTAAAAGAGTGATTGCCAAAGATAGAACTCATTATTCCTTTAGCTTTTGAGTTCTTTTGTCATAGATTGTGTATGTCATTACTTCACTTTCCCTAAAAGGTTAGTCAAAACACTCTACGGAACCTAAAGTTCTTATGATCAAGGAATCCTTTTGGTTTGTAATTAAACCTGGTTACACCTATTAACCAGTCATGATAACTAGTTGGTCAGTTAAGCCTGTTTCCAGTTAATAGAAAGCAGAGCTCCTGGAATAGGTGTGGAGGGAAAAATAGACTAACAAGAGTTCCAACAGCATGCTGAGAAGGTGATTCACAGGTGCATACTGATCGGGAAGCCCTCAGCAGTTAGCCTGCCTGCCTAGCAATCAGCCAGTGTGTTTCAGATGTGCTTATCTGTAAAGTGATGCACGTAGGGTCCATATACTCTTTCTTCTTCCTTGTCCTCATCCTCGTTCTCCTCCTCTTCCTCTTCCTCCTCCTCCTCCTCCTCCTCCTCC
>PVJX010006107.1:0-38359 GCA_004027295.1 Dolichotis patagonum | reverse complement strand
TTTAAATTTAAAAATAAAAACACTACATTCACTTCAGTGGAATGCGTTTCTCAGACTTAGGAGTTCTGCCTGTGAAGTCACATCTCACCACTTCTTTCACTTCACTGGGATGAGGAAGCTGGAGAACAGAAAGTTTCATCAAAGGCTAAATAAGTATTTTGTTCTCAGTGTGTTTGGCTTGCAAGATCCTATTTTTACTCATCTGGATGTCTCTGTATTTAAAAAAAAAAAATACCTGCCTCTGGGTAAGATGAGTCACAGTGCTCATTTGCAAAGTGCCCTGGAAAGTATACTCCTGCTTGATTTAACTGAAAAAGGAATGAGACTGAGATGCAAAAAAAATCCCAAAAGGTGAATACTGTTCATCTTTCTCCTTGAAAATAAAAATAAAGTTCAAATACTGTAAAAAATTTTCTAAACATAGTTTCTTAAGTTATAATTTTTAGTATACATGTGTTTTGTGTAATATATAGGGTATGGCTGAAAAACACAATGCTTTTTAAAATTTATTAAATTCTTTAAATTTATTACTGTAAAAGACAAAATGCCATTAATCCCCCACAAAATATACCCCCTTGATGCAGACATACTTATTCCATCATTCTTGCCCCCTTCTAAAGTGGTTCTGGAAGTTCTCTTTACTGTTTTTAGTTATGCTATTGTGGCTGCTTCAATATTCTAAATCATTGCAAAATATTTACCTCTCATGGTGATTTAGACTTTGAAGAAGAGCCAAAAGCCACGGGGAACCAGCTGCAATGAATAAGGTGGACAAGGACACACAATAAAGTTTTCATAAACCTGCCTTCCTTTGGAGGCACCCAGGAGCAGCATTCACTGTTATTTATTTATTTTCATCATGCCTTTAAAGACACTCATGAAAGAAGACTTCCAGAACTGCGTTAGAAAGTGAAAGAATGATAGAATAAGTGTGTAGTAAGGGGGGAGTATACTAAAGAGTGTTAATGGAAATATGTCTTTTACTATGATAATTTTTAAAGATTTAAACGTTCACCATATGTTTGGATCACATCTTATAATGAACACAGCTCGAATAAAAAATATTTTGAATCGATGAACTTAAACTTGGCTTCTTCTACACCCAAAACCATTAATTCAATGATTTTCCTAGACCCCTTCTCTGTAGCCTGTAAGAAAACAAAGTCACTGTAAACTGCTGTAAAAAGCATCTGCCTCCCTTCACTGCTCATCACGTAGTGCATATCAAGACAGCTGGGATTCCCTTGGAGTATTTCTGCCAGCAGCATTTTAAACTTGTCAGACTTGCTTTGCCTATGTTCATCTCTTTTGTAACTCTGCTGCTCCAATACCCAACTAAGTTATCCAAGTAGATTCTGAATGATGGGCTTCCAAGTTGACAACTTTTACGTTCCTGTCACTTCAAAACAATCTACTCCAATTTATATTCTAATAATAGGTAAGTGGAGACATTATAGGTCAAACAGAAACAAATCTGTAGCATAAAAAATATGACATTCACAATCAATCATAAACTACCTTCTGACTGTCTGTGCTGATGTATTCAGCCCTGGGCTAATTCCAATCTGGCCTTTCACAAGACTTTGCTCCCCCAAACAGGATGAGAGAGTGCAAGGTGATTTTATGTCAGTGAAATTTTCCTTTCATGGTTTCTGTGTTTTAGGATGGGCTCAATTCCATAAAAACAGCCCTAAAGGCTTGGTAGCTTACAAGAGTAAAGGATTTTTTTTTAATGCTCTTGCTGTATATCCAGCAGCTGGGCTATGATTTTCCATCTTGCTGTCCTTCCTCCTAGACAAAATGAGGAAGCATCCACTGTCAGAGATGTGCCTGGTTATTATGGCACAGAAGAGAACTTTTGAAGGTCTCACTCCAAAAATTAAATGCTCTGGCCTAGAAGTGACACATGCCTCTTCTGTTTACAATTCATTGGCTGGGATAGCCAGATGGCCCCATTCAACTACCAGGGTTCCAGACAGTGCAAGTTATCCTGTGCTTGGACAGGGGGAGTAGTGGAGATATTAACAAGTAATGCTACAATTACCATCTGCCCTCTGGCCTCTAAATACTTGGAGTACTTTCTTTCCAACAAACAAAATACGTTTTACTAGCCAAGAAAAATAATCCCATTAGAACACCATGCTTTGACTAGGACTTCTGGGGTGGTGCGTAAGAATCTCTATAGCAGGTCAAAGAGAGGAACAAAGACCCAACAACATGCCAAAAGTTAGTACTGTTACCCAGAAGCCAGATAAAGGTCTTCAGGCTTTTATGAGAAATTCTATGAAGCCTATAGGGTCTACACCTCTTTTACCCTAAGGCCCCAGAAGATCTATAGATGGTAGATGCAGCCTCCATTGCACAAAAAGCACTTGATACCATAAGAAACCATAAGAAAACCCAGTCTGATAGGTGACCATACTCTCTGGCCTAAAACCAATATGCAAGTAATAAGGGTTATGGACGCTAAAAAATAAGTGCTCCTTCAAGTTAAAAGATAAGAACTCTCAAAAGCTTGAACCTGAATCAAATGACAACATTTTCATTGGTCTGAAAGGCTCAGACTAGGCCAGTCCAGGTTTCCTTCTTCAACTGGGCCAGGAGAAGCCTACAGTACAATCAATCACTTGGGAAACTGGGATTCTTGCACCTTGCCCCTTCTGCCTGGAAGAAACTTGCACCCTGGGAGGACATCTCAACAAACATAAATTCCTGTGCAGGTCAATCCCCATACCACTTCTGAGAAGATAGCTCCTCTTCAAGTTAGAAGTGACTTGGTCTCCTTCACACCAATCCAGTCAGCCTCCCTCTCATTTAACCCTGCACTTTCAACTCTGACTGTTCCCTGAAAAGAACACAATGCCTGCATCAGCCTGAGACAGATGATCACAACCCTGGAATTCTGAGAACTCTCCTCCCATAGGTTTGAGACAAAGACTTGCCTTCAGGCCTGGCCATCAACTCTGCAATCTCCTGTGTCACAGGAATCACACAGGCATCCAGCCACACCTCAGCCACTTAAAGTAGTTCAGGCTCCTGATGTACTGTCATTAGATGCCTTTCTCTGCTCTTGGGTTGCTCCCATAAGCCAACACCTTTTGCCTTCAACTGGGAAGATCTTGAGACAATACGCAACTCACTTGGACTGAATTGCCACAAGGAATTAAGAATGCTTTTACTATTTGGGGGGAGGCCCTAGCAACAGATTTGGCTAAGTTTCCATCACTTCTTCATGACAGCCTGTTTCTCTGTCTCATCCAGCTATATTTCCTGCTTGCCATCATGGTCCCCTGAGAAAAGAATGCTGATTGTAAAACTCCATTGCCGGGCAACCCCCATCTGCGTTAAACAGTACCCCATGCCACAAGAGGCTCAACTAGGATTTCAGCTACACACCCAGAGGCTTCAGAACCACAAAATACTCATAGACTGTAAAACTGATGAAATACATCTCTCCTGCCTCTAAAGCCAGTTCAAGATCTCCCAGCTGTCAATGCCACTGCAATTGGCCTCCATAAATGTTGTCTCAGTGTGCCACCCACAGCCTGCTGGTATGCCTGCCTGGCAATCTGCCACCCACAGCTCTGGTACACTAGCCTGGACCTGAAGAATTCCTTCTACCTTCGGTTGGCTCCTGTCTGTCAGCCCCTCTTTAAAAAGACCCCAGTTCTTGCCCAACACATAATATCACTGCACCTTTGATTAATAACACACAAGCTGCCTGCTGGAAAGACACAAGAGCTCTGCTGCAATGTCTGGAAGAAACTGGTTATAAAGTGTATTGGGAAAAGCACAAATCTGAAAACAAAAGATAAAAGGCCTCTCTATAGCCCCAACCTGAATTTCAGATATAACTGAAATTCAACTTGTTTGTTGACAAATGATGACACATGGCTTCAAAGATGCTTCCTTAGACTGTCAGCCCATAGGATAGCCAGTAGCATACCTGTGCGATTACCTGGATCTGGTTGCTAAGGACTGCCTCCCCGCTTTGCCTTCATGCTCTAATAGACACCATTATTCAGATAAAGAAAACTGACAAGCTCACCCTTTTGGAGACCTAACTTTCCAGGTACCACATGCTGTGCTGGACTCCCAAATACCTGCCCACCAAGCTGGCCCACCAAACCATAACTGCCTGGCACCAACTGATGAACTGTTCTCAAGCCATCCAGATTTAAAAATGAACCCCCTGACAGATGCCAAGTACACCCTGTTTACAGAGAGAGGTCACTCTGTTAGGAACGGAATCCAACAGGCTAGGTATGCTGTGGTCGCCTTGAACAAAGTTGTTTTGGTCAAAATTCTCCCACAAGGATAGTCTGCACAACAAACCCATACAGGCCCTCAATTGGTCTGAAAACAAAAGGTTTTACTGTTTCCTGTTGCCATTTAGAAATCTGTCTGCCAGTGATGCCAATCCTGCACTCAAAACAATCTGAAAGGCCTGAACCCCTCTGGGGATCCAATTGACTTAAACATCACCCTTTAGAAACACTAAAGTTAAGTCTTATAAGAGCTATAGATATCTATTGATGCTTATATGCACCTACTCAGGCTGACCTGAGGCATTCTCTACCCAAGCTGAGAGGGCAGCAAAAATTTGTAGAGTCCAGCTGTGATAACAGGCCTACATTTGAAGACATACAACATTTAAGTCCCAAAACTCTAAAACAGTTAAAGAAATAAAAAATAACTCTACAGGAACAGCTTATAACCAGTTCATAAAATTTAGCTAAAAGGCCATCCGTACCTGTAGACACTCCTGTACACACATATAACCCAAGTACATATTAACTAACTCTAGAGCTCTTAAGGTCTCAGAAATCCAGCCTTAGACCCACCATTCCAGAGTTAAAAGAGTTCATTTAGATGATTGCTAGGAAGTATCTCTGGACCATATAACTCCTCTGAATCTTACTCTGAAGAGACTATGCATTCAAAGCCCTGTCCTGGTCACTCTGGATGCTGACCAGTCCATGCATGACTGAAGCCTGAGGCTACTGTTCACAGGATTGTTCCATATCTCAATGCACTATTTTTGTTCACCCCAGTGAACAATTAGTCAATAATTTTACCAAGATTTGATGAGCATATAAGGTGCACTGGACATTCTCCTAGATCAGATTAACTCCCTCACTCTGTTGCCATGGAAATAGTAAATCACACCCACTAAGGGGGAAACATGTCTTTTCCTAAAAACAACCCAGGGAGAGATCTTATAATAAGGAAAACAAACTGCAAACTCCTTGTGGAACTTTCCAATCTTGGAGACCTTGGCTAGGACCCATCCCAAGAACACCATAAGTCCTAAATGTTACTGCTTCTAGTTTGGCCTTGTTTCAAATGATCACATGTAACGTGCCCAACAAAGACTTTCTGGGAAACTAAAAGAGGGGGAAAATGTAACAGAAAATGCCTCCCAGCTATTTTACTTCAGTTTCTGTTGGTTGCCTAGGTAACAGTTCCTGTTGCAGTTTCTGTTATTTCCCTTTGTGAGCAACAGCTGGTCACTGTGATGCATATTGTAAGAATCAATCAAAGACAGCCAAGTATTCTGCTTCTGTACATCCTGCTTGCTTATCCCATAGAATCCCCAAACTACCAAGGATCAGGGCCTGACATTTTTTCTTGAGTCAGTGCCCATCAATGTTAAATAAATCTGCCTCCAAATCCTGGGTGATGTTTTTGGTGTTTCTGTTTGCTGTTGCAATACTAGAATCAAGAAGTAGTCTAAAAAAAGAAGCAGTCTAAGTAAAAAAAAATAGTTTAGAAGCCAAGCATGTTGGCATACACTGGTAATCATAGCACTTGGTAGGCTGAGGCAAGAGGATCATTGTGAGTTAGACGCTAGCCTAGGCAACACAGTGAGTTCAAGGCCAAGACCCTGTCTCAAAAAAACAAACAAAAAATGCAAAACAAAAAGGGATTTAGAATACTTCCAACAGATGAGCATGTTACACTTACAGTCAGAAAAAGAGAAAGTGACACATAGAAAATAGAAGTGAGATATAGAATCAGTTCAACTAGTTATAGTTCATATGTCTTATTTCAACATGGTTAGAACAGTTGGTCACTTGTGATGAGCTGAGACTCTACCACTTGACACAAGAATAGGTCCAATCTAGTCAAATTTCAAATTAGGTTATAGAGACACCTTTGGGTCAAACTTAAAATATGTACCAAGAAAAGTTTAGACCAAAGTTAACAATGGAAAACACTCAGACACTAACTCTAGTGCCTTTTCTAGGTTGTATTTATTGCACTTAATACTTACTATTTAGTGTCAGTTATCCACCAGGAGTCCTTCAGCCCTGTACCTATATTAATTGATTTAATCCTTATTGTACAATCCTATGAAAAGGGTACTATTAAAACCTTGTTTTCAGATGAAGGAATGAAACAATTCATTTGTGCAAATATATGTGTGGGGGAGTGGGATTTTTCTTTTTTTAAGATGATAGTTCAGGGTGGTCTTGAACTCACTGTGTAGCCCAGGCTGGCCTCAAACTCATAGCAACACTTCTTCAGCCTCCTAAATGCTGGGATTATAGGCATGTTGTACCACACCCAGCATCCTGGAATGAGATTCTGGTCCAGAAAATTTAGCTCCACAGTTTTCTGTCTCTTCAGAATGTCTTCGTCTTTAGAGACTCATTTACAAGTATGTATTTTCCATCACTGGGATGAAATACTCAACGCCTGCAAATGAAGGAGGAGAGATTTATTTTGGCTCATGGTTTCAGAAGGTTCCATTCATGCATGGTTGATTGGCTCCAAGGCAGAAATAGCATGGTGGTAGGACATAGTGGAGGAAATCTGCTTCACCCATGGCAGCCAGAAAGAGAAGGGAATAGTGATTGTTTTGTTCTGTTTTATTTTGTTTTGTTTTTGTCTTTTTGAGACAGGATCTCACTATGCAGGTCAGGCTAACTTTGAGTTAATTTTGTAGCCTAAACTGGTCTCAAACTCGCAGCAATCTTCCTGCCTCAGCCTGGGAGTTACTGGGATTACAGGCATTAACCACCATGCCCATCAAGGGAATAGTGTTCTGAAGACATTCATGAAAGAGGACTTCTAGAGCTGCTTCAGAAAGTAGTAAGTGCAATGAGAAAAGTATATTCAAAGCAAAGGGAAGTATTTTGAAGGAGATTAATGGCAATGTGTCTTTTACTATGATAAAAATCTTACATCTTAACACTCACCCTATATTTTGATCATACCTCATATATGTTAGTCTTGTACAGAACTGATTTGTTCTTGGAATTATCAGTACCTACTTCTCAGTGTACAGTTGACACTCCCTCATGCTGTTGTCCTCTTCACCCAGGTGGATATTCACGTCTTTCATGGTTGGAGCCCTGAAAGAAGATGGAATATCCCTGCTTTTGGCTTTCAGCAAGACTCCCAACAGAAAGCACTGTTACCCCATTGCTGGCCAATGAGACAAACCCATGAACACTGACATGCTGGTGTGAAGGGAAATGGAAACAGAGGTTACAGATCCAAAGCCAGAAGGCTTATGAAGACTGCATTCCAAGTAGCCTTTATGTGCTGGCTGTGAAGGTGTGAGCTCAACATTCCTTGTGCCCAGGTTTCCCTTCAGGGGTAGGAAGCCTTGCTGCCTGGCAAACAAACAAACTAAACCCCCAACTCTGCGTGCATGCAGAGAGAGGCAGGGATGGGATGAAAGATCCTAGCAGCCTTCAAGTCCCAGTTCTGGTCTTCCCTAGGCATCCTCACTGGGTGTAGAAGCTTGTCTTCTAACACTTGTTCAGGGTAGAATTCTGTCCTTTGCAATCAAAATGGGTAAATACATTCTAATATGCTTACCCAATCTCCTATCAAAACTTCTGAATTTTTCTAATTTTTGCTCCTGCAAATACTACTTGATAAACTTTCTTGTTCTTTGAGCCTGACTGAATATGTCAATAGTGGATGATCCTTAAAGTGAAACTTCTCTCTACATTTAAAAATGCATTAAGTTTTTATCAGTGCTTTTTAAAATTGATTGATACTGCTGATTTTAAACTGCTAAGTGAGTGTACAGACCCTCTGGTGGTGCATGGAGGCCTACACCTCAGCTCCTCCACTAGCATTTGCTAAATCAGTCTTTGTTGATAATTGATACAATTAAAGGTTTAAAGTCTAGGTGCTGTAAGTAAGACCAAATAAGTTGTCCTCATTGTTTTAACCTTTATTTCTTTAATGTGTAAGGTTAAACATTCTTTGATATTTATTGATCACTTGTGGCTGCTCTTTACATTTAATTGCTTATCTATCTGGGATTTATTTTGTTGTAAAAGAAAGACAAGGGTACAATTTATTTTTTAAGTGTGTAAGTAGCCTTTCAATACCACATTACTCTAAAAGCTGCCTTTATTATAAAATTAATTTCCTAATATACTTCAAACTAATTATGAACCTAGTCTGTGTCATTTATTTGTCCCTCTGATCACAGTAATTCTTTTGTTCTGTTTTTGTGTTTTGGTTTTTGTATTTTGAGACAGGGTTTCTCTGTGTAGTTCATGCTGGCCTCAAATTCTCAGCAGCTTCCTGCCTCTGCCTCTTGAGTGCCAGAATTACTGGCATTTGCCACCATGCCCAACTCTGGTCTTATTCATTCTTATAAAAAGTGAAAATAGAATAAAAAATAACCTATTAAATGAGGCAGATTCTAAAACTGGATATGAAGACTAAGTTTAATTCTGTACTGTGGCTATGAGACACACCTGAAAAAGAAAAACTCCATTATATTGAAAACAAAAGGATATATCAAAATAAATAGGTAACTGTAAACAAAGAAAGCATGATAGCAGAATTACCATCATAGATAGAGAATACATAGATATACATCCTGGCCAAAAGCACTGAGTCAGAGGGTCTTCGTTTGATCAAGAGTATAGTCCACAATGGAGATAATTATGTACTTTTATGCACCAAGTAATGTAGCTTCAAAATACCTGAAGAAAAATATAGAGAGTACATGAGAAGAACTGTGTATACATGGCAGCAGAGAGAAACAAGTCCAAAACCAGGCAGGCAAAGTATATGAGTGACGATAAAGATATAGAAGTGATTTGATTATATTACTAATGCATATCTAAAAGGAATTTCTTGAAGTTTTTGATGATCTAAAGTTAAGGGCTGGTATGAAATTGTCAAGGTAATTATTAAGTAGTTTTATTTAAGACATTAAATAATAAACTGATTCCCCTTTTAAAATAATGAAGAAATCAACCTACTTTCCACTTTCATTCCCTTTCCATTTCTACTATTGACACTGGCTTGTACTTCTGCAATTTATTACATTTCTCAAATAAGTACCCAGTGTAAAAGTACATTATAATAAGTGAATTCTGATTTTATGGCCATAAGTTCCAGTCATTTAGACCTAATAATTTTGTTTATTTACATTCAAGTCCCACCACAAACTTCACTCTACATGCTCTAAGTCCTTCATTTTGATTTTGATTGTAATATATATTCCACCAACTAAAGAAAGAAGGCCTCTTAAGAAGCATTTACAAGTAATTGTTCCATTATCTATTGGCATTTTGGAAGAAAGTCAGAAGCCAACCTGAAATTTCCCATGGTACACTGACTTTTTTCTCCCCATTGTGCATGGAATTTTTATTGGTCCTGATGGCTTTATACTCATTTGTCTTGTTATAGGAGGAGAATCCTCCTACTATGAAATTTCCAGCCATCTTTCTATTTTTATCTGTAAATTTAGTTTTGTAACATTTGCTCTTATTTTCTTCAGTAAAACCCTTTTTGTGTTGTTTCACTACCACCGACTCCCACATCCATCCCAATTATCTTTGCCCCTCAGGGCTCCTCTCTCAGCAGCTGTGCAGAGTGGATTCTCAGATGCATCTAAGGTGGTTTTCATCTCATGTAACTTTTATCTTATACAACTCATTCTCCATGAGCCACTTTTTCCATCTTTATGTTATTTAACGCAGATGTCTTTGACCTCTGCCTCTGGTTTGAACCCTTGCTTCATAGGCATGCCCTCTTTAATGTCTTTGTGGATTTGGACATGTTTGATCTAAGTGGTTTTTTTTTTCCAATGGCATAATCCAATTCTTGTTCAAGGTGGGGGTTTTTGTTTATTTGTTTGCTTGCTTGTTTTTGCCATACTGGGGATTGAACACTGTGTTTTCACACTGAACTAGGTCCCCAGCTCTTCTTATTTTTTATTTTGAGACCAGGGTCTCACTAAGTCATTAAAATACTAGACTGGACTTGAACCTGCAATTCTCCTGCCTCAACTTCCCAGATTACCAGTGTGCACCACCATGCCTGGCTTCAAGTATGTATTTTTGGTTGCTGTTGTTGCTGTTGTCATTCTTTCCTTCTTATTAGTACATGTTTGCAGCACTTAATGTTCACATCCTTGGTATAGAGTTGGTACATGTATATAACACATCTTGATTCTTTTCTTATTCCTTTTCCCTCCTTTCCCTCTGCCTTCCCTCTATATCTTGATCCCTTCTGAACGCCCCACTTTCACTTTTTTGTAACACCTGAACAGTTTTGTAAATCCCATACTGACTCATTTCTAGTCATCAGTGAACAGGAGTGGCTTTTCTGCAGCACACCTGAAAACAGCATAGTGACATCACCCCCTTCTGTTCTTCATAACCTGGGCTCTGTTCTAGTTCTTCACTTAGAGAAAAAACTAGACATTAATTATATATAATGTAAGGCCCTTCTTTTTAGAGTGAGTTGAGCAGCATGGCAGGAGTTGGTAAAGCCTGACGTGTCTGGTCTAGTAATCTACTGTGGTCTTATAGGAGGATCCTAATATTTAATAGCATAGAATCATTTATTATTGTCTCTTACAGTTCTATGGGTTGGCTGGACTCAGTTGGGTAGTTCTTGCTCAATATCTCATGTGGTTGCACTCAGATGGCACCTGAGGTTGGTGTCATCTCCTTCACTCTCATGTCTGGCACTGGGCGGGGATGGTTAGAGCAGCTAAGGGCTCACGAGGCACTTCCTTCTCCAAGTGACCTCTCCACAGGGCTACTTAGGGCTCCCTCACTGTATGATGATCTCAGTGATCTTACATGGCAGCCAACTACTGCCTGTGCATGAATCTAAGAAGTATAGATCAAGCCAAGTGTGGTGGCACACTCCTGGAATCTTAGAACTCTCGGAGGCTGAGGCAGGAGAATTGTAAGTTCAAACTTACACTGTGTAACTTATAGAGTCCCTGTCTCAAAATTTAAAAAAAATATTTCTAAAGAGTCAAGGGGGTATAGGTCAGTGCAAAGACTCTGGGTGCAATGCTAAGTTTAAAAAAAAAGAGAAAGAAAGAAAGAAAAATTGTAAATTAGCCTTTAGATGGAGGTGCCTGAAAGATTTTGTGTTTTGGCACTCCTGTGACCTCAATTGGGGTGACAGACTTGGGAGGTGAAACAAATCAGTGCTAGGACAAAACCTAGGAAGTGGAGCGGGGTGCATTCTGAGTATGTGGGTTGTTCAGAGTGCCCAGAAACTACCCAGTGGTTTGGATTGATGCGCAGTGTTGTGTAACCACTGTTACCTTACAATGTCATAGAGAAAACTGTTGCTGCTCCAAGAAAATCCTCATGCTTCACTGAATCAAATCCCTGCTCAGGCCTCTGGCAATCTTTGATCTATTTAGCACTTTGCAAAATGCCACCATGCCCAGCCTCGTTTCATGTTTGTGTATTTAGACAACCAACTGTTCCAGCACCAGTTTGTGAAAAGATTGTCTTTTCTCTATCAAATTTGTTTTGTGTATGTGTCAAATATTAGCTAACTAAATCTGTGGGTCCATTTCTAGGATTTCTCTTCTATTGGATTGATATATGTATCTCTTCCTTTGCCAGTGCCATTCTATCTTGATTACTGAAGGTTACAGAAAATCAGGAAATTGTTCTTCTTAGTTTGTTCTTCTTCAGTATTAAGTTCATTATTCTGTGTCTTTTGTCTTTCCAAACAAAATTGAGATCAGTTTATGAATGTCTTTTTTTTTTTTTTTTTTTTGGTACCGGGGATCGAACTCACGACCTCTCGCTTGCCAGGCAGGCGCTTAAGCCACTGAGCTAAATCCCTGGCCCAGTTTATGAATGTCTTACAAAATAGCTTATGGGAATTTTTATTGGAATTGCATGGAGTTAAGTTAGGAAAAATTGATGTCTACAATATTTGAATCTTCCAATTCATAAACAGGGAATATCACTTCATTCAGTCTTCTTTCATTCTTTCAATGGGTTTTGGATAGATTTATACCTAAGTATATATAGTAACTGAATTTTGCATAGGTACTTTATATTTTTCAATCTTGAAAAATTTGCTTATTAGTTCCACAGTTTTTTGGCTTCAGGATATTTTGCTTTGTATCAGATTCTTTGGGATTTTCTAGATACATAATGCAATCTGTGGATTAAAATGATCTTATTTCTTCCTCTGTACTCTGTGTAATGTTTCTTATGGCACAAGCTAGAACTTTTGATATGATATAGGTTAGAGTGGTAAGACACACCGTCTTTACCTTATTCCCAGGCATTGGGGGAAAGTGTCCAGTCTGTCACCATTAAGTATCATACTAGTCACAGGTTGTTTGTAAGTGAGCTTCAGCATGTTGAGGAAGATTCTTTCTATGGTTAGTTTGCTGAGAATTTTTATTACAAGTGAGGATTAGAGCTGTCAAATGCTTCTTTACCAACTGATATAATCACATATTTTTCTAGAACTGTTAATACATTGACTTGCCCATACAGTTGGAATAAATCCCACCTGGTTGTAGCTTATCATTCTGTTCATTTGTTATTAGATTGGATTTGCTACCAGTTTGCAAAAGATATTTGCATCTATGACCATGAAAAATAGTGGTCTATCATTTTTCTTTTCTGTAATGTTTCATCTGGCTCTGAACTTAGATTAATTATTAAGAGCTTCTTGTGCTGTTACTTTATGAAAGAGATTATGGAATATTATATTATTTCCTCCTTAAATGTTTGTTTGAATTCACCAGTGAAAGTTTAGACACTTTGAGCTTGGTGCTATTTTTTTAGGTTATTGATTGTTGACTCAATTGGTTTAGTAGATACAGGGCTACCTAGATTGCCTTGTGTGAGTTTTTGTAGTTTGTGTCTTTGAAAGAATTGGTCCATTTTGTGTGAGTTTTCAATTGTGAGCATAAAGTCATTTGTTTGTTTGTTTGTTTGTTTGATTGTTTGATTCAGGGTTTCACTATGCAGTTCAGGCTGGCCTTCAACTCATAGTGATTCTCTTGCCTCAGCCTCCAAATTGCTGGGATTACATGTATGTGCCACCATGCCTGGTCATAGAATCATTTATGGTAGTCCTTCACTATTCCTTTATGATCCACAGAATCAGTAATCATGATCCTTCACTTTTTTATATTGATAATTTGAGTATTTTCTTTTTTCTAGTTTAGTCCAGCTAGACATTTATCAATTTTATTGATCTCTTCAAAGAATTCACTTTGGGTTTCATTGATTTTTCTCTATTACATTCTTGTTTCACTTCACTGATTTCTGCTCTAATTTTTATTGTTTCTTCTCTTGTAGTTTTGGACTTCAATTGCTCTTCTGTCTAGTCTTCTAAAGTTGAAGCTTAGTTTATTGATTTTCAATAAGCTTCTAATATATGCATTAAATAATATAAATTTCTCCCTAAGCACTGCTTGCACTGTTACCATTTTTGATGTTATATTCTCATTCTTATTTAGTTAAATTAAAAAATATTCTCAATAAACACCTGCCTGGAAAGTGCAAGGTTGTGAGTTCTATCCCCAGTACAAATATTCTCAAGAATTGTTTAACCCTTGACTTATTTCTAAGTCTGTTGCTTTATTTCCAACTATTTGAGGATTTTCCAGGTATCTTTTTATTACAGATCACTATTTTCATTTCATTTTGTTCTGAAAGCATACTATACAATTTATATCCTTTTAAATTTGTTAATGTGTATTTTATGACCCAAAATGTGGCCTATCTCAGCAAATGTTCTACTGTTGTTGGATGGAGTATTCTACAAATGTCAATTAATCAAGTTTATCAACGATGCTCTTCAGGTCATCTCTATCTTTACTGATTTTCCTCCTGATTGATCTATCAATTACTGACAGAAGGGTGCTGAAGCCTCCAAATAGTAGGTTAATCTATTTCTTTTAAGCTCTTTAATGTCACATGTGAAACTGAAATCCAAAGATTTTATTTTTACCCATTCATCTCATTGATAAAAATAGGCACATGGGCTTGGTTAGAGAGGCAAGAGCAAGGAATTAAAGCACACCTTTGAGCCCCTTTGTTACCTATATATAATACCTGTTTCCCCTGCACATTAATTGAAGACATATCTGAAGGTTATCCAGAGACAGTTACGACTCTAGAGCACTTACATACCACAAGCACATTACTCAAAAACACTAGAATACCAAATGGGTGTCATTTCCAGTTTGCTGAAATAAACATGACATGCAAATAATTGTTGCCAAATATATCACTGGACAGTTTAGAGTTATAACTATTCTTTATCCTAACTCACAAAAGCCCAGGTACAACTCTGGACAAACAGAGCTCTCTGATGGGGAAAGGGGTGTCCCAACTTCCTCACCTCAAAATGCAGATTTGCTTTGAAACATTTGTTAGGTATTGTGTTTTAAGTCATATGGCCCTTTTATAGTAATTTTGGACATTTACCATGTGTACTCTCCTTCATCCTTCCTCAAAATTGACTGCAAATAGCATAAAAATCTCTTTGGATTTAGAAGAGGTAGACAAATATGATTCTGTCTCCTCCTACATGTTAAATACTCTTTACTGTTTGTTTATACATATTATATAAACCTTGTTAGTACCATTTTACAGATAAGAAAACTGAATAGTACAACCTAAAAGGTGGTACAAATTTCTTTACTTTTTGTCTGTGAGTATTCAATATTTTTGGACAACAAATCATATTAAAATATACAATACAGATTTTTTTTAAAGCAGCCTCTCAGATTTTCTGTTATACTTTTACCTGTACTCAATAATTGATAGATTAAATCTTTAGAAAGATTATAAAAGCTTGTGTTTAAAGTCAATTTTTTTCTGTTAATAAAGTAGAATGTTCTGGTGGGAAGTAATTATAAAGGAGAGAGGCAGGCTGGATGTGGTGGTGCATGCCTGTAATCCCAGCATTCTGGGAAGCTGAGCCAGGAGGGTCCCAAGTGCAAGCCTAGCCTGGGCCACTTTGTAGCATAACAAAAACCTGCCCCAAAATTAAAAAAAAAAGTGAAGGTCCTAGGTTTAATTCTCAGTACCAGGTTAAAAAAAAGGAAAAGAGCCATCAATGATCTACATGGCTAACTAGTACTCCACTAGCATCATCTCAGTAACAAGAGAAGAGACAGAGGACACCAACTCACACTGGACCACAGTCCTTAGGGGCATAGGCACCTTCTCTTCTGGTATCTCAGAAAAAGGAACTGCAGCTTGATCAGAGCCATGGCATGGTAGCTTCCGTGCCCTCTAACCACAGTGTCTTCAAGCATGAAAGAAGGTAATGAAATCTATTCTCACAGGCCATTGTGAGAATTAAATGAAGCGAGGTGTCTGAACTTCACAAAGGGCCAGCACATCCTAGGTTCTCAGAAATGGTTATCACCCCATGTCACCCACTACTTCCCACCCAGTCTTTTAATACCTACGAGATATTCCCAAATGCATTGAGAAGTGAATGTTAAACCTGCACTGGGTATGGCTTCCCTCTCTCATCACATTTGCAAATACAGAAGCCCTATGTGATGGAGGTGGCCTTACAGAATAGAATTCTCAATATAAAGTTGGGCTGATCTGTATAGAAAAAAATGAAATTGGAATGCTGATGAGTAAAATTCTTTAAGGATTATTTATTTGTTAGGCTTCTCTGGAGGAGAAAATCAGTAAGGGGGAAAAAGAACCAGCTGTTCAGTCTAAGAATCCGGAAGCTGAGGAACAAAAGAGATCAAGGATGTGTGCTGGTGGGGAATCGAAGGCCTAGAAGCTCCCTGGAGATTCGCTGGTGTGAGTCTGCATTGAAAGGCTGAGAAGCTGGAGTCTCATGTCCACAGGCAACAGCAGCAATAAAAGACCCACCGACTAAAGCAGAATGAATTTCCAAAAAACACAGAATACAAAAAGGGAAAGAATAAAACAACAGCAACAATGGGCCAAATAAGAAGCAGCGATTCAAGGAATCGGCAAACATACTTCATTAGTGAACAAATGTGTGTTGATGAATATGTAAGTCTCATGGAACAGGTTATACTCCTCATATCTAACCTTAAAAGATGGGAGAAAGTAAAAGCCAGTAAAGATCTTTCCTTGAAGGAGGAGCAACCTGGATAGTGAAAGACTCAAAACCTCAGTATAATATAATCATGCAGTAGGGTGATTGATTTAGTTCAGTGGAATTGTTGATCCCAAGGAAATCCAGATTGTCACTTACTTGGGACCACTGAAGGGCTGCTTTGATGTGCAAATGGAAAGGGCAGGAGACCTAAAGCAGTCTGTTGAAGAGACACTTGTGCCTTCACTACCACTGAAAAGCCAAAGTGTCAGAGAGACATCAGAATCTGACACAAAACCTTCTTTTGAAAATTAACCAATGGTATGCACATTTGTATGCCAAGGAAGATGAGTTCTGTTACATTGAAAGTTGTTTCCCGCAAGCATTGTCTGCCATGACCTGGGTCAAATTCATGTTCTAAGTCTTTTAGGGTATATGGAGCAAATCCAAGCATGGTCCTGCTTCAGCCTTCTCCAGTCCTGCATACAGAAACCCTCAAGCAACTTGAAAGACACCTCTACGAGGTTCTTCCTTAGTGCTTAGTGACACAAGGCCATTCTCTCCTTATTAAATCATGATTTTAAAATGTATGACAAAATTTCTAAAATGGCTGGTAAAATGGTTTATTTTTCTAAAATAAAGGCTGGTAATTTGTTAAACATGGACTAGTTAGACCTTACCTATTACAATGCCTTACCTCCATTACAGTACAGAAAAATGGAGTATGACAGTTAATTTGATGGTTAATCAAAATGGTACCTTTTAATTCTCAGTTTATAAAATGAGTTATAGCTTCGTAATCACCAAACAGGTGAAACAATACTTTTAATATGACAAACTGACTGATAAGGCTTCCTAACATTAAGTAGCCTTTTCCTGTTGTCCAGTATTCTGACACAATACACTAAATGGAAAAGAAAACTTCAGGTGTAAGGTTGAGGTAGGAATTCATAAAAATCTCACAGGTGTTCAGTCTTTTTATAAAATAGACACAAACTGCCTCTGTAGCTCTTTAGCTGAATAATTCACTTGTGACTCAGCATCTTATTTATAATAAGATTGAAAAAGATAAGTATGTCAGGTCTGTGACCATTCTACCCCAAATATAATTTCCTCATTATAAAGCACAAAACAGAAAAGAAGTTAAAGAACTTCTTTAATAAAAGCATTGAACTGCCACAAGTCTAATGGACTATTAGAGCCTAGATGAAGATGGAAAATTACCTAATAAAAATTGCAATTTGCATAGATTTGCCCCATAATTACAAAACGTATTAAGCTCCATTTTTCTGATCCTGTAATAGGGTTCACCTTTCATTTAATGCGATTTGTGATCACTGACTACTGCAGGCAGCAAACGTTTGGTAAAATCAAATCCATAATTACATTTTTGGTTCATATGTGAAAGACTGGAATGTTCATTAACTGATATATATATATATATATATATATATACACACACACACACACACACACACACACACACACTATTTGTTAAAATTAAGTAGAATGAAAAATCCAGAAAAGAGTTTTCCTTTCCCATGGCTTTTGGTCCACTGGCACAATGAGATTACGAAGGTGATAAAGCAGCCAGAGTAATGCTCACTCTGAGTCGGGTTCATCAGCCTAGTTCAATACAGAAAATGTTTATTAAAATCTTTTCAGATGTGGTGTTAGCTGAATTAAGTGGCCAGCATAATGACCAAATGTCTGTGTCATGCAGAAGCTTGGAGTGGCCACTACTTTACGGTTTTGTGGTAAACTAAGATGGGTAAAGGCTCCATGGTATCATGCCTCAAGAGTCGATGGGATGGTGGGGCTTTTCTCACCACCACCTTCTAAGTGGCCTGTGACTTACTCTGGCTGACAGAATGCGGTAGAAGAGAGGCGAGGCCTTAAGAAGCCTTACAGCTTCCTGTTCTACTTCTGCAATCTTCCTGTTGATTTGTGAGCAAGCCTGGGCCACACTCTTGAGTGACGTGACCAAACACGGGAACAGAACCAATCAACACTCACCCACACTCACACTGACACTTCCCTCAAATCCCTAGAGTCCGGGAGCAGGCAGATGTGGTTACAGTTGAAAACCTGAATAAATGCTCAGGTTTCACTTATTTTTAGTTAACCTAAAAATCAATAATTCTGGCAAGACCTAGTGGTGCATGCCTATAATCCCAGCCACAGCAGAGGCTAAAGACAGGAAGAATGCAAGTATAAATCCTGCCTGGGCAATTTAGAACCCATCTCAAAATTAAAGTTTAAAACAGGGTTGGGGATATAACTCAATGGTACAGCACCTCCTGAGTTTCACCACCAGTATGGAAGAAAAAGACCCCACTACTTCTGTAGGTCACACAGCTGAGCCCACTGGCTCTATGGTAGATAACACATGTGGTGTATGGGGCTGGTGATAATGGTTGCCTAGGTCAGTTTTCAGGGACTTAGCCACTTTGGTGAAACTACTAAGTCTTCCTTTAGGCCCATGAAGGTGGCCAGGGGATGAGTTATTGACTTCAATTGACCACAGTCTTCAACTTCAGATCATGCTAAGTCTGCAATTTTCTAAACATGCATCCCATGAGAGCTGGGAAGATGGACTACGCACGCGCACACCACTGACTATGGCCCCGCCACTAATCTTTTCCTAGCCTTGGACTGCCCTGACTTCTGCCATAAATGCACAAAAACTCTATCCTTCAAGAAGATGACTTTGAGACTTGGGTCTTCCCCTCCACATTCTTCCACATTCAACCAGCTGGCAAATTAAAGTTTTCTCTTTTGTAAGCCTTCCTATTTCAGTGATTATGGAATGCAGTGGGCAGAAGGGCTTGATCTGGTAGCACAGCGTATGAGCAACACTAGTGAGGCCCCCTTGAGCCTGGCCCTGGAATGATGAAAGTAATAAATCATCCAAGTTTGAGTACCCTAGCTATCTGCACGGGCCCCCAGTTACCCAGGAGGGAACCTCCATCATAAGAGTGACAACTGTGGGTGTCAAGAACAATCTCCAAAACACAAAGAACGTGCACAAAACATTCCCCCTGTCCATTTCTTGCACTAGTAATTATTGCTGCCAGTTTAAATGACCTCTATCAATCACAGTATCATCTAGGATTTTAAAAAAGCTTTGTAGGAAAACAAAACCCAAACAAAGCCCAATATATGTACATTAACATATGCATAACTGTTGTCAACGCATGGGTTCATTGAAGTCACAGAGTGATCTTCACACGTGTGTACTCCCAAACTGGGTGGCATCTAGAGTGGATTCTCAGATACATAAGTGGATAGTAGTTTAATTGGTTAATTTACAATGTAATAAACCTATGATGTTTATCCAAAAACTGTGTGTTTTATTGAGGATTAAATCCAGGGCCTTCACACTGTACTATATTCTTAGCCCTTTTTAGTTTATTTATTTATTTATTTATTTATTTATTTATTTATTTTTGAGAGACAGTCTTGTTAATTCACCAAGTTACCCAGGCTAGGGTTGAACTAAGGATCCTCCTGCCTCAGCCTCCCAGAGTGTTGAGATTTCAGGCATGTGCCTCCACACCCAGCTTCAGATATTGTTCTGTGTAGCAGCACAGTTTAGAAATGCAGACAAGTGACCTCACATGGGAGCTTTTGTGCTCTGGGGCTGGTTCTCCAATCCCATGAGGGCTCCTGTCCTTTCAATGTAGTACCCTGTGCCTAGTCTTTCCTCCTTCCTCCTTCCTGGCCAAACCTGCCCAGGTGTGTAGGCTTTGAGCGCCTAAACCCCTTCGTGATTAGGTTAAAGGGGTGACCCACTGTAAGTGGCAGGAAAGGCAGCAGAACACTGAGCATAGATCCAAGACCTGTTGGTTGTTTTCAGGCTTTCTCTAGACTGGGCTGTTTTACAGCTCTGCAAGGGAAAAAGTGATTCTAGCAATTATTTTTTTCTTAGTAGATGTACAAATAAGGCCACTGGAAAAGAGAACCCCAGATTGTATATGGTTTATGGTCCTGAATGAGATTAAACAGTTTACTATCTAACCCAGGGTCATGGTTTATGTCAGTGGCCCCCAAGCCTCATGGAATTATGGAGTCGACCAAATCTAGCACTTGTGATTGGTTCATTGCCTAGCACTCAGATTGGTGATGTGAGTGCTACACCTGCCTAGGGGGGAGCCAGGGCATGATGTAAGGGTGGGAAGAAGGTTTTTTTTCCGGTTTGTGCCTTGCTGTTTGCAGCGGCCATGAATGGCTGCCTTGCCAGCCACGCTGCCTTGGAGCCAACTGAGTATGGACTGAGACCTCCAAGAACTGTAAGAAATAAACTTTTCCTTCCCTAACTTTGGGCATCAGGTATTTTGTCTCAGCGATGAGTAAATGTAGCTAAGACACCCAGTAACCCTAGCCTAACTTTTTATGAAATTGCCTAAAATATCTAGTCCCTCCTCCAATGTACCTTTGCAATTTTAAAATTTTCCTCATCTGCATATTAATGCATGAATCAATAAAAGTATTTGGTACTTGTTCTTTTTACTACTGTGTCATGTTATTTAATCTTTTGTGAATTGTACCTTAACATAAGACAATCCAGAGTCTGGAGGAACCACAAAGCCTCCCAAGGCAGCCTCTGCCTCCTCCCTCCTTCCCTTCTTCCTCTTCTCTCCATTGATCCCATGCCTGCTCCTGCTGTCTTTCCCCATCTTTAGGGGAAATGGCCACCCTACAGCTCTCTTAGGTTTGTATACTACTAATTTAGAAGAATAGCACAGAATGACCAGAATCATGAAGTCTTCAACCCAGGGAGAGAGAGAAGGAGGAGGAAGGAGGAAAGGAAGAAGAAGAAGAAGATAGAGGAGGGGAAGATAGGGGAGGGAGGACAGGAGAGGGGAAGGGAAAGGACTGCTACCACTTCAGTTTTATTCCAGCATCTTCCCCTTGACCACAGAGAGAAGATAGGAGCAAGGCTATAAAATGTCTGCATTTGTGTGGCCAAAAACATCCCTTGAGGTCCTCTCAGGGACCTACAGTGGCAGCTCTCGGGGATCACTGCTTCTTGCGCCCCCAAGAGAGCCAACCCTGTCTGGAGGATGGAAGAAGACAGAGAACAGCTGTACTTTAGTAGTGTTCGCCTCCCTTCCTAACTCTGTGGTTGTGTACCCTTTGTTACTCACCAGTGTTTTCTCTTTCTTGTTCTTGATATCACCAAAATTTAAGTCATTTTAAATTTTTTCAAAAGAATTGTTCCTTGGATTTCAAAATTGTACTCTGAGCCGAGGGTGGTGATGTACACCTGTAATCTTGGCATTCAGGGAAACTGAGGTAGGAGGAAGGCAAGTTTGAACCCAGCCTGGGCAAGGCAGCAACTTAGAACCTGTCTCATAGTAAAAACTGTCAAAAAGGGCTGCATCTTCAGCTCAGGGCAAAGGCTCTGGGTTCAGTCCTTCAATTCCCCTGTAACACACACACACACACACACACACACACCCCTACTGTGTTTCTTTTTTCTATTTGTTGTTATTTATTTTTGTCTTCATTCATTTTAATTTTTGCTTGGCATTACTTCGGGTGTTCTGGCTTTTCACAGCATACTGAGTTCATTTACGTGCATCTTCTCTTCTATGATAACAAAAACAGTTCATCCTCAACCTCCACACAAATCTTTGCCTGTATCCTCCATAAACTGAGATGCTCCCTGTCTTCCACATTCCCAGCTTCACTGCAGAATTTTTTTTTTTTTTTTTTTTTTTTTTTTTTTTTTTTGTGGTACCGGGGATCGAACTCATGACCTCACGCTTGCCACGCAGGCACTTAAGCCACTGAGCTAAATCCCCAGCCTACATTCCCAGCTTCCAAGAAGCCCATGGTTGCTGTTTGGATTTCCTCCCTCACAGAAGGGGTTACCTACAAGGCTTGTTTAATTTCCTGGTGTTGAATTTTTTAAATTAACCTTTTGTAATTGATCTCTAGTTTTATTACATTATTGTGCCCTGCCCCCCAAAAAAAGGAAAAGAAAAAGACATGCCTTGCTGTGGTACATCCTGCTGTGGCAGTAGACATTTTCATCCTGCAACAGATTCATAGGCTGTGAGATTGAGATGATTATGCACAAGTCCTGGGTTCCATGGATGCCTGACAAATTTATTACCATCCCTCTCTCATTTTTGCCTACTTGACCTGTCAAAGATTGAGAATGGTGTGTTAACATGTCTATGATTTTTCTCATGACCATTCATTCTTTCATTTCTTCTAGTTTTGCTTTGCACACTTCAAATTCAGTTAATTGACTCCCTTCTTTGGTGAGTGGCTGTGAGCCTGCTAGCGCATGGGCTGAGAATCAAACATCTCATGCTGTCCTGTACTGTCCCCGCCCCTCATTTAGCAAGTGGGAGCCAGTGAACTGGACATCTTGTGAGAGGTTGGCTATGTTGTTTTGTATGAATTTTCCGTATGCGAAGATATGGACAACCAATTGGAAGAAAACAAGAGATAATATGATAGATAGTGAAGATGTCTGGTTGTCTAGCTTTGAAATTTATGCTTTCCTATGTCTTGTTTTGTTCTATTTTGTAGTGTTTAATTTTACCCCCTTTAAAATTAAAAAAAAACAAATTCAGTTAATCGCCATGCCTATGTTGGTGATATGAACATCTTTATTGTGAGTCATGTCTCCTGCACTGTTAGTATTTTGGACCAAATCTGTATCATGTAATAATAATATAACTTCAGGGTTTTTTTTCCTTGTATTTCCTGACATTCATTCATTCATGAGCATCCACTGATGCCAGGGTACTTTACCTGGTGCAGGGGACAAAATAGTGAATGGAATCAACAAGGTCGCTGCCTTCACAGATCTTCATGGAGAGAGACCGTGATAAAATTTATCAACAATGCTAGATTCCAAGGCACACAATCTCATATACACACGCACACCCTATCACATTTACACAGTCTCATAAACACACACATACACCCTCACCCACACACACACACACACTGCCACACACTTAGACACTCACACACATTCTCACACTCACTTGTACCCTACAACAACATTCCTGCAGGGTGTATTTTTGGGCAAGGAATTTGGATGCTGAAAGTCATCAACATTTTAAATTGACAGAAATTGCCCCTGTTCACTGTCTCCAAAGATGTCACAATTTTATACTCCTACCAATGGTGAGAAGTGCTTCTCTACCACACTCTTAAACATGCAGAATTTTTTCTTGAGATTGTTGAATTTAAGCCAGTCCAATAGATGGTGACAGTGATATTTTTGCTAATTTACTTATTTTTCTTTGATTCATATACTTAAGCATGTTTTACCATATATTTGTCTCATCTATTTTTAAGAGCCCTGGATGTTAACATTTTGTCACACATCACAAATATGTTTTGAGTCTTGCTATTTGTTGTTTAACTTTATTGATGATGTGACTTTATAATTATATTTAATTTGGGTCTGTTCCCCTTTCTTCTATTGTTTCTAGACTTCTTTTCCATCTCTCAAATCATAAAATGCTCCTATATTTTTTCTGTTATCTTAGCAATTCTTTTACATTCAGATTTTTATACTTGATCTTAGCCAAAAGGCCAAGAAGTGATTACATTCAGATTTTTAATCCATCCATACATTGTGAATAATATGAAAGCTGAGGTGAAATTTCTCCCCAAGTAGAGAAAGGGGTAGAAAAGAGGAATTCTGGCCAGAGGACAAAAACAAGTGGGTGTGTCAGGGTGCAAAAGTCGCTTTCTGAATCTTGGAGCCTGTAGTCCAAGAAACAGCAGCAAATGGATGGTGACGAGCATATCCCTCCAACAGAGAGCTCACCATGATTAAGGAAGATAGATCTGTTTCATAGAGACCGGCTTCTGGTCTGAGTCCAAGATGGAAGAAGGTGGCCACTGAGACCTGAGTAATGCTTCCAAATCTGAAAAAGAAAGAAAAGAAAAAAGAAATGTCCAGGGAGCAAAGGAAGCCAGTGCAACCTGCCTGCTGTGAACACTTCCATGGTGACCAATCAGATACAAAGCCAAATCCTTTGTTGTGATCAAACTCAGAGGCTTACTTTGGAGAGAGAGAGGGGCTGTCATGGCAACTCTTTCAGAGACAATGTCTTCACCCAAGACAAATTGTTCCAACTCTGGTGAACAGTGTGTACTTCTCTGATGACAATTGAAGCCTAATGGGTAGGCCAAGCCCACCAGCATCAAAACACTTCAAAAATCATAAGACAAGGACTTAAGGATATTTCAAAAGCTAAATCAAGTCTTGCATAGATCAACTGCTTTACTACATGGTTATGAAATAGTAATAAATATGACAAATTGAGTAGTGTGGTAATTATGGCAATATTATAACAAGTTTGTATAAAATATGGGACTGTTCAATACTAAATTAAAAGACAAGAACCTGGGGCACTGAGCCAACCAGCAAGTAGCCTGCCGCCCTGGGAAGTGACTGTGGTCTGGCAAGCTGCAGCCACCCCAGGGCGGGGGGGAAAAGAAGCAAGAGCGTTTCCTGAGGTCTGTGCCATGTTGGAACTTAGGGCGCCGAGCCAACCAGTAACCAGCCTGCTACTTACCGGGGCGCGGGCTTAGAATCAAACATACCACACACACACACACACACACACACACACACCATTAACAATTGGGATCCAGGGATCTGGGAATCTCTTAGGAGGTGACCATATTTGGTACAGCAAGTGGGGGGAGTTTCCTTCTACTATCTCTGAAGGCAGATATTTTTATCACCGTTTTGCTTTGTCCTGATTAACGGTGTTACTGTATTCAATACTCTGTGTTGACGTGTTCTATAATGTTATGTATTTCTTTGATTTTGCTGTACCTAGTAGAAGAGCAACTACTGTGAAGACAACGAGATATACAATGTTGCCTATTACTGTTGTCCTGGTGACCTGCTGTGATGTTCTGTGCCAATTTCACTATACTGTCTCAATTGGCTTTACTCCATCCTGTTTTGCTGTAACTGTTTGCAGCCTCACTGTGTGTTCACTTTGTATGCCTTAATTTTGTAACATGAACAGCTGTTTCTGAGAGGACAGTATGTGATTTGTCAACTAGTGATTTCTTTATGTTTTTTTTTTTGAGGTTCTGTATTGTTTCTACCCTTTGTTCTGTGTTGCTTTTTTTCTCTTTAAATAAAATTTTTAAAAAAAGACAAGAACCTAAAGTTTCTCTATCTTCATCATCTCTAAGTTTTAAACTATCATCCTTTGATGTCTTTAACCTGTTTCTGAGTCCCTGATACCTGGATCTGACAGCCCCAGGCTGACAGTCGGTGGTGAGTGCACAAAAGGTTTAAAAGACATCAGGTTTAAGAGGTGGGGTCTGGGTTATTGGAACCTACAGAGTGTGGAGAAGCATTTAGAGCCAGTTACTGGGGAGCTGTTACAGCCTGTGTGTGAAGGGGTCAAGAAAGGCATCCTTCCTTCTGAGTCTGTGAGAACTGAAGTTCTGAGAGAGGTTCCCTCCATGGGAGCAGGGGCTTTAGGTGCTGGCAGCAAGTGGCTGCCAGGTTCCATCACCAGAAGGGATCTGAGAAGGTCTCCCAAAGAGAAGGCAACCTCAGCTCACCGGACCTGTGGGGTAGCTTGTAGATTTACTGACATCAGAAAAGAATTGCAGGATGCATTGTTAGGCCAAAAGAAGTGCACACTCCTTAAGGAATGCAGGTGCACATAGAAGGAGCGCTTTAGGGCCTGGCATAGCAGATGTTATGTGGTTTGGGGAGTGTCCTCAAGACAGGTGATCTAGGATTTCTTTGATCAGGTATTTCTTGGTGTCTGTCAGGTTATGTTGGAACGCAAATGGTCTGCATGTGTTTGAAGTGTGTATGTGCTGCCTTCTTGGTAGTGTTTTTCCCTTGAACATGGAGGTCCGTGGGATGTGTGAATAGTATAGGGCAAGAAAAATTCAGGCTCATTTGACAGGTGAGAATCACAGGCCCAATTTCCAGGCTTATTGTACCTTTAAGATCTTTAGGGAATTTAAGGGGAGGGTGAGTTTCCTGGAAGGCAAAAAGGCATTGTAAGCTTGGGTAAATGTGTCCAGAAGCTGCAGTTTTAAAACTATAATATCCCCCATCTTTTTCCTGGCTATCTTTGTTTCTTTTATGCTACTTCAGTTCTAGAATTTACGTCCTACCTGACAACATTGCATGCATTGATTTCCCCATCCATAAAGTGCAGATAATAATATTACCAGTGCCATAAGGCTCACAGTTTGACTTCATAGTCCAAAAACCCTTGCAACGGTGCTTGGCACCATTCAAATACTGGGTCCTCAAATACTGGCATCTTAGTAAAAATAGTTAAGGGAATTAGCCATGTCAATTATGCAGGTGAAATAAATTTAGCCCCCGAACTTCTCACCCAGGACATCTGCCACTCAAGGGTTTTTAAATAAGTAAAAAGTAGAAAATTTAGCCCCAGTCACTCTCTGTGAACCTGGGTGCAATCAACCAATAGCAAGATACTCCAGCGAAGAGTATTAGTATGATAAAAATGTTCTCTTGCAGATAACATAAACACTATTTTAGATTATGTCTTTTGAATCAGTCTCTGGACAGATGAGGGAAAGCAGTTAAAAGGGGAAAATGTAAATGTTATCTTGAATATATAGAGACAGGGGCACATGTGATAGAAGCTGGGAAGTTAGGCAAAAAGAGAGGGGAAGGAAGTTAGATCAGTTGCTTCACTCCCCCTGATGACAAGCTGAGGATAGTACTGAAAATTGATGGAACAAGGCACAGATGTTTAAGTGAGCTACAGTTAACACCATGAAGGTAACCATTATAGCCAGCGGCAAAATGAAAATAAGGAGAGGAAAGGGGTTGGGATGAACATACTGAATCCTCACCTGTCATGCTGAGGAGTCGGACTGTAACATCTATGGAGTAGAAATACAGTATATTAATCACGGTGAGGGGCATGAACACTAGAAAAACCAGTGAAAAATGGCACAACGTGACTGAGAGTAGATGAAGAGGCAGCCATTATAAGCAATTATCATTTAGAGAATTGTTAAATTTAATAATTCAAATTTTTTCTGATAACTTTATGATATAGGCTATAGTTTGGATTTTTACGGTTCCCCAAAGGTCCAGGTATTGAAGGTTTAGATTGCATGGTGGAGCTATTTGGAGGAGGAGGAAACTTTAGGAGATAAAGTCTAGCGAAAGATCTTTAGTTCATTGGTGGGGATGCCCTCAAATGAGACTGTCACTTCCTATTTGCTCCCTGGTTCATCAGGTAAGCAAGCTTGCTACACCATTAATGTCTACCAAGGTGTGCCTTTCTACACCCAAAGCAAAGGGGCTGTTTCAGTCATAGAGTAGAACCTCCAAAACTATAACCCAAGATAAACCATTTCTTTTTGTAAGTTGATGATCTCGGGTACTTTGTTATAGGGTCAGAAGGCTAACTAATACAGTGTTCAACCATCTCCCTGATAATATGCAACACATGGCTTTGCCATTTTAAGAAAGACTTGATCATCACCAGGAAAATGGGGGTGACGTACAGACTGACAACTTGACAACATCTCAGTCAGTAACCATGTTTGGATCTTATCTAGAAACTAATCATAACAGGCAAACTAAAAAGTGCTTACAGATGAGATAGTTCATATTAAAGAATAGTAGGGAGTTGGGGTGGGTACTGGGGACTGAGCTTGGGGCCTTCATACTGAACTACTCTGGAGTCCTTTTTATGCTTTGTTTTTTGAGACAGAGTCTCACTGAGTCACTAAGTAGCACAGGCTGAATTTAAACTTGTGACCCTCCTCCCTTAGGCTCCCAGAGTGCTAGGATTACAAGACTTGCCATAATGTCCAACTTGCAGGAATGTTATGGTTTAAATATGAAGTGGCTCCAAAGATTCATAAATTGAAGTTCTTGATCCCCAAGGCAGCACTATTGGTAGCCCAAATGTGGGCCATAGGGAGGTAGCTGGATCACGAGGGCACTAACCTCACTGATGGATTAATCCATGGATGAGTTCCTAGCTGAATGCACTATCAGGAGGTGGGGCCTAGTTGAAGGAAGTAGGTCACTGGGGTTATGCCTTTGGAGGGTACATATTATCCCTGACCTTTTCCTGTATCTCTGGCTCTCACCGTTTCTGCTTCCCTGGAGCCTTATGGTAAGCATCTCTGCTCCACCACATCCTCTCTGCTGTAGTGCTTTGTCTCTCCTTAGCTCCTAATGATGGAGCCAGCCAACCATGAGCAGAAACCTCTGAAACTGTGACCAAACTAAGCCTTTCTTCCTTCGTGTTGTTTATGTCAGGTGTTTATCACATCAATGGGAAGCTAACACAAGGGAGAAAGGGATGAGCAAGATAATGGTTCTTACTATTCCTTATTTTTAGAAATTATAAACAGTAATATTTACAGAAGAGATGATGTAATGTCTGGGAATGCCTCTAAATCATTAATAGGGATGGGGTGTGGATGAAACCTAGTTGGCAGGAGATGTGGGACTTATCATACTATTTTCTCAACTCATTATATGTCTGAGATCTCCTATATTAAAGCTAGACACAGACTAGGGGTATACCCATTAAGTGGCAGTGACATACATTTTTACATCTTATTTTTAAATTAAGTAAACATCGTTCTGTTTTAACTTCTAATTTGGGCAGATTGTCCTCTTCTAAGGGATCTGAACATAAATTTCTGACCTGAAGTGTTGGAATGTGGGCCCTCTGGGAGACGCTCTAACCCTTGAGTGATGTGCAACTGAGAGAAGCTGGTGACACACACAGCAGAACTATTGATGGTTCTCCCCAAAATTCTCAGAACCTCCTGAACCTCTGTCTACACCAAAAACTTGTCTACACTTAGCTTGCTGGCTTGCAATGCCAGGCCCAGACCCCAATTTGGCTTGGGAGGGGGCTAAGATTTGGGATTGAGAACCAGACTGTCAGCTGGAACCATGCATATAATGGACATTTAATAAATACTTAACTGGAAAGATGTGAATCAAATCACAGGGACTGAAGAAAAGATAGTAATTTTTTTCCCAGGGATCAGGAAAGAAGTCTGTTGATAAAGACCATATTTTAAAACATCTATATGATTTTACTTTGGTCTGAATGTCTGTCTCTCTCTCTAAATCTCGCTCAGGAAGATAGTATCAGGAAGTAGGGGCCCCTGGACAGCGATCAGATCATGATAGTGGAATGTTCAGGATTGGAAATAGGAGACACGCAGCCTTGTCCACCATGTGAGGGTGTAGCAAGAAGCATCAGCTAGGAGTAGGCAGACTCAGTCACACACCAAACCTTCCTGCATCTCCACCTTGGACTTCTCAGCCTCCAGAATTGTAAAAAAAAAAAAATTGTTATTTATGGCTGCCAATTCATGATATTCAAAGTGCTATAGCACTTTGAACAGACTAAGATGAAGTCCAACCAAAAGCCAAGAATTTCCTAGCAAGAATGAGTTGCCCACAATCCAAATCTTCCAGTGCTTCTTTAATGGTTATTTTTTTCTTAAAAAAATGCCTGAGAATTTTCATTAATTCTTCTCTAAACTCAAGCATTTACTTTTTTGGAGTTCCATATTACTTTTCTACTATGATTTGTTGAATTGCCTAGTGTGGCCAACACAGCCAGTATTAAATATGTACAAAAGACCACCATAATGCCAAGTCAAAAGAATTTAAGAAACAAAACATGTTTCAAAAATGTGACTCAAATATAAGTGGAGAAGGCTTTGCAGACATGGCAAGATTCCATATAAATTGCTTCAGCTGAATTTAGACACTCAATTAGGCACTTAATTATCTTGAAGCCTTATTGATGCCCTATTAGAAGTGGTCCCACCCCTTCTAATCAGGGAGACAGGTCAGCTCCCTGGAGGAGGCTGAATCAGGTCGTATGCAGCGAGGGTATGGTAGGCATCAATCAACAGCTCCCAGGCCTCCTCCTCTCCTGTTGTCCTGGTCACGCCACTCATTGCACAAGAATTTTCCCCTGAGAGCTTCTGAAATCTGAATTTTAAATGTGGATTTTCATTCAGGACTCCAAGCAGACAATCGCTCTGCATGGCCTCAATATAAGAATGTTAACCTTTAGTGACAGCCAATCGCTCTCAGATCATCAAAGGTCATCATCGGAGCCTCTCTGGTAAGCTGCTGAAGTCGGGCTCTGACTGATGGAGTCTGTTAATGGTCCATGCCTTCCCCCAGTCCATTAATAACTCACCTCCACAGGCAGCAGCTCTGGTCCCTGCCCCTGGTATCGCATTATATGATAATTATACTCACATTAGTTTTTTATACCCTTTGGACAAAGACATGCTAATTTGGATTCTTAGACATTAAAATCTTATAAAGTACTCTAGTGACTTTAGGTCCAGTTTCTTAATTTGGGTGCTTTATTGGAAAAAAAAGACATAGCTTCCAGCTTCCTACCAAGAACTGAGTCCTCAATAGATTGGTAAGTGACTAAGAAGCTTCTGTGCAAATGAGTGTTGTGTCTCATGTGGAATAGAGCACCTTACTTTAAAATGTTCATCAAAGAAAGACAAATAAAGTCGTCCCCCTTATCCACATGGGACACATTCAGGATCCTCCAATGGATGCCTGAAATTTCATTTCAGCAAGCTCTATACAGAAGCACTTCAATACCACAACAATAGAGCTGATAACCAAGAAGGCTATTCCATGACTAAGAGGCACAGTGGTAAATAACCTTACTTATGTGAGGAATCTAAAAATAAAACTCATAGAAATTCAAGAAAAGAGACTGAAGAATCAGGGGAAACGAGGAGATGTGAGTGAAAGGCTACAAACTCGTGTATAAAAGGAGTACATTCTGGAGATCTAGTCTATGGTTTAGTGACCAGAAGTAATAATAACTTATCCTTAAAATTTGCTAAGAGGGTAATTGTTAAATGTTCACACACAAAATTGATAGCTGGGTGAGATGATAGATATGTTAACTATCTTACTTCTCATTATGGCTTATATCTAAATGTCCTCTAAAGCCTTACAAGCTCATAGGTGAGGTTTCTGGGAGGTGACTGGATCACAGGTATATGATACTGAATTAGTCCACTGATGCATTTATGGCCAGCTATTATGTTGTTGGGAAGTGAATCCTGGTGGGAAGGGGTGGCTCAATGTGGGGGTGGCCTGAAAGGGTATATAGCTCTCCTCCTCCCTTGATCTCTGTACTGCTTCCTGCATGCTGCACCATGGACTGTTTCTCCTCTGTGATGCCCCTCTGCCATATCACCCCACCTTGGAGACAGCCAACTATGAACTGAAACCCCTACAAACTGTGAACCAAAAGACACCTTTCCTCCTTTAACTTGTAGATATGGGGTATTTTGTCCTAGCAACAAGAAAGTAACTAAGACACTTGTCCTAGCAACAGGAAAGTAACTAAGACACTTGTAATAATCATTTCACATTATGTATGAATATCAGGTCATCATATTCTACATCTTAAATTTACACAATTTATTTCATCAGTTACACCTCAACAAATCTAGGTCAGAAGGAGGGTCCGTAATCAATGCACTGACCATCCTACCACTTGCTCCATGGTTCATATCTTCCCAACCCCAAATGCCCACAACACAGGTAGCAGTTGAAACTGATGAGCCTGCAGGCACTGGGTGAATCATTCACTCCTCACTCATCAGTATCAGACACGACAGAACTCTCAAGGTCCCCCAAAGGGCTTGTACACCTTGCAATACACCAGTTGTGGTTCCCTGTCCAGAACAGCTGCTCCCAGCTCAGGACTCCAATTACCAGCAGCTCCACTTCTTTGACTCCACTTTCTCAAATAAAATGGTACTGTGGTAGGATTAAAATAAATAGTGCCCAAAAGGCACAAAGCATTTTCCATACTGCCTAGGGAGGGCTCTGTACCACATTGTTCTTGATTTCCACTGTAACTTACAGGGAAACATTCACAATTTCCAGAGTGCTTGATGCCCTGCAAATGAAGGAGGAGGATGTCAGAGAAACCACGCCTTCCCATGAAGCAGGCTCCGCCATGCTGATGGTTAAGCGCTTCAGCCAGAAGAGAAACTGCACCTTTCTGTGAGCCAGCGAGTGTGCAGGCTGAAAAACCAGGAGAGAACCGCACCAAACTGGTTTGGAGGACTCAGGGTAAAATGATAGCAGCTGAGGGGAAGGCAATAGCTTGATGCTTGTGTTGTTTGGGTGACTCTGCAGGTCTGGGGCTGGTGGTCTGGAAATCTACTTGGAAGATGGCAGTGCAGTGTGCATTGTGTCATCTGTGGGAGATATCCTCGTGTCTTGTTTTTGAAATTCAGTGTTTTGTTCCATTTTGTTGTTTTGTTTTATCCCTGCATCTGGTAACCTGAGCAACTATTTCAAAGATAACGGTGTTCAGTATTGTTCTCACTGTTTTGTTTTGTTCCAATTTATTGTTTTGTTTCATTCAATGTCATGTTGTGATTGGTATTATTCTGTTTTGTTTTGTTTGATTCTGCTGTACCTGATGGTATAGACAACTATTGTGAAGACACCAAGATATGTTAGGCTAGCCGTTGTTGGTTTCCTATTATCCTATTTTGAAGCTCTGCACCACTTTCACTGCTTTGTTTTGATTGGCTTTATTCTGTTTTGTTTTGTTGGGTTCTATTCTCTTTAAAATAAAATTTAAAAAAGACTAGGATGTCCTACAATTCCTTGCAACAAGAACCTACTTAGTGTCACCACTTAGACTTCCAGGTGGAACGGTGTATCTACAAAAGGAAAAGTGATGGAATTTGCATCATAAATCTGAAGAGGACCTGGAGAAACTCCGGCTGGCAGCTCGAGCCACAGTTGCTTTAGAAACCTGCTAATGTCAGTGTTATATCCTCCAGCCAGCAGTCTGTGCTGAAGTTTGCCACCACCACTGGAGCCAGTCCTGTCACTGGCACTTCACTTCTGGAACCTTCACTGACCAGATGCAGGCAGCCTTCTGGGAGCCACGTCTTGTAGTGGTTACTGATCCCAGGGCTGGCTGCCAGCCCCTCATAGAGGCGTCTATGTCAACCTGCTGACTGCTCTGTGTCACACAGATTCTCCTCTGTGCTCTGTGGACACCGCCATCCCATGCAACCACAAGGGAGCTTACTCGGTGGGTCTGATGTGGTGTATGCTGGCCAGGAAATTATCCATATGTGCAGCACCATCTTCTGTGACTGCTCACAGGAGGCTGAAAGGAAGAGCAGGCTGCTGCTGAAAAGGCATGACCAAGGAGGAATTTCTGGGCAAATGGACTGCACCAGCTCCTGAGTTACTGCTACTCAGCCTGAAGTTGCAGATTAGCCTGAAAGCATGCAGGTGCTCTCTGTGCCCACTCAGCAGTTCCCTAGCAAAGTCTGGGATGCTCGTTTAGCCACAGAAGACTGGTCTGCAGCCCCCACTGCCCAGGCCGCTGAATAGGTAGGAACCACCAGAGTGGTCTTGAGCTGTTCTGCAACACCTAAGCAAACGGAAATGAGGTTGATGGAAAATAAAACATCAGTTTCTAAAAAAAAAAAGAAAAGAAAAAAGTCTAAACTCTGACTCTCAGAGCTTTCAGCAAATATTAGCTATGGTCTAGAAAGATTCTAATATATGTGTGTTTGTGTGTATGTATGTGTTATATATTTATATAATAGTATGTGTTTAAATTTTTAAAAATTCGTTGCAAATTCCTATCTGAATGCCCACTGATCGCTGAATTCTGGGGATCTCTGAAACTGATCACCCTGTGATATGCTCATAGAGTGGATTACCATGCAGAAAAGGAAAACAAAAATGTTCTTGTTGTAGTCAGGATTTGCAAAGGAATAGGTTTAATACAGGACACAAAATTTATAGGATTATTTTATAATATTCACCCAAAAAGTCAAATGCAGAGAAGTGCAGGAAATCTATCCACATGCTAGAGACCCAAAGAATCCAGCTGAGGGCCTGGATCCCACAGTAATGTCTCATGCAAGTCTGTATCAAGGATCTGCACTGGACCACAGTTCTTTACACATTTATATGAAAAGGTGCTAGAGACACTTCAGTGAAAAGGAAAGGGGGCAGATCTATGCTTAGAGTATGCATTTGGCATAGCAAAGAAAGAAAAAATATAGTATTTATTTCATATTTATTTGTGCATACATAAATAATCTAGAACACATAAGAAACCAATGATAGACTGGTACGGTGGTGCACACCTGTAAATCTGTAACAGAAAATGCCCCTCCCCAGCCAGTATATTTCAGTTGCTTAGTTACCGAGCTAATACTTTTGGTTCCAGTTCTGGTTACTTGTGTCTCTTAAAAATGGCTAGTCATTGTGATGCATTGTATAAGCCAATCCCCAAAGAGAACAAGAGACATTATGGTAGCCATTGTTGATTTTCCTATTGTCTGGTTTTGAGGCTTGTAATGTTTTCATTCATTTGTTTTGATTGGTTTTATACTATTTTGTTTTGTTTGAATTCATTGTATGTGAAGATATGGACAATTATTTCGAAGAAAACGAGACATTATGGCAGCCACTGTTGATTTCCTATTGTCTTGTTTTGAAATTCTGTGTTGCTTGTACTGTTTTGTTCTGATCTACTTTGTTCTGTTCTGTTTTGTTTTGTTTTATTCTCTTTAAAATAAATAAATAAATAAACCAATCCCCAACTGACAAGCCATGCTGCCTCTGTACTTCCTGCTCGCTTATTCCATATAAGCTCTAGACCATCAGAGATTAGGGTCTGATATTTTGGGAGTGATCCCAATCAGTATAAATAAATCTTTATCCACATCCTGCATGTATTTTTGGTGTTTCTGCTTGCCATTGCAATTTCAGCCCTCAGAGAAGCTGAGGCAGAAGGATCACAAGTTCAAATCCTGTTTGGGAAATTTAGGGACTTAGATCTTGTCTCTAAAAAAGGGTGGGATATAGCTCAATGTGAAAGTACAGGATTCAGTAGGAAAGAAGGGAGAGAGAGAGACAGACACAGAGACAGGGACAGAGACAGAGAAAAACAGACAGACAAATGGAAACAGAGACAGAGAAAGAGATAGAGACAGAGACAGACAGAGGCAAAAGGAGAGGTAAAGGGAAGAGAAAGAATGGGAAAGAGAGAAGGGAGGGAGAAAAGAGAAGGAAGAAAATATGGAAGGAGGAAAGGAAAGAAGGAAGGGAGAAAAGGAAGAAAGAAAGAAGAAAAGAAAAGAAAAGAGACAGAAAAAAAGATAGAAAAAATGGAAACAGAGCTTATGCAAATGGGAAACGGACCAGGAGTTAGAACAGGGAGGGGTAGGAGGGATAGGGGACAAAAGAAGAATTAGGCTGCGTTAGGGACATGTAACTCCCTGTGATAAATGTAATCATTATGTACTGCAAACATGTACTAATAAATTTTAAAATTGTACTTTTTAACTAATAAACAGCCTGTGTTTAAATTTTTTCAACTGTGTCCTTTATGCTTGTTTGTTTGTTTTGTTTTGTTTTTCTGGCCCAAAGTCTAGTCCACAATCACAGGGACATTTAGTTTTTAGGTTTCTTTCATCTCTTTTAACCCAGAGCAGTTTCCCAAACCTGTTTAGGTCACTCTTGAAATTCACATGTTTTAGAATCCAAACACATTGTTTTGCAGAATGTTTCTAAATTCCTTATAATTATATATAAGTTAAATATTTTTGTCAAGAGTCCTTACCAGTAAATGTGTCCTTTATCAGAAGGCACATGGCCTCAGCTGGTCCTATTGTTGATGGTAAAATTCAGTCATTTGATTAAACTGGCAGCTGAGGTTTCTCCCTTGGAAGGATCCTTTTTCCTTTGTAACTAAAAAGCCCTTTGAGGTGCTTTGAGCCCTTTGAGATGTGAATATCCTTTTCCAACACCATATTCCTCAATGGCTTAACATTCATTGACAAATTTGGCTTGAAACAACTATAACAAAACTTCTTGCAAAAAGTGATTTTTCTAGTTATGTCATTTTTTTTCTACATTTATTAATTGCCATTTTTTATTTGTAGAGTGTGAGGGAGGTAGTAAGACTCAAGCTTTATTTTATTCAATGTGTTCTAATCCATTACTGTCACGATTCTTTATGCTCCGATTGTCCCCAGATTTGCCCTATAGGAAAACCTCCTAAATTAGTTCTATTGTCATTTTAACATGTTCTCATCAACCTTAGAGCATGTCCTTGCATTTGGGAACAGGCTTGGTCTGTACATTTCTTGTGTCAGACCCCAAATCCATCATTTCCAAGGAAGGCTTGGTTCCTTTTAGCACAAAATGGTATTTAGAGGCCACAATCCAAGCGCAAGCAGTTTTCATTGTTTCTGGGGCCTTTATACTTACTTTGGTTTAAAATTTTAAAAATAAAAAATAAACTAGTCTTTGCTTTTTATCTGCCTCTCTACTGTTTCTCTGCCCCATCCTTATTTTGTTTTCTCCTTTATTTGAGTATCAAGTCCTTGACAAAAATGTTGGAAACTCTAAAAACTAGAAACTGTGACCCCCTCCAGTATTTTAGAGAGACAACCTCTTCATTTGTTTCCCAGGAAGATTTAGGCATGAAAAAAAGGATCAATCAAACAATGAAAAGACAAATTGTTCTTTTTGATGAAATAACAGAGATTAGTAGTATAATTATCTATCTTGTATATACACACAAATGCACACACATGCACACACACATATATATATAATCTTCTCCCATCTTTCTTTTCTCTTTCCCCCTATCTCACTTGTGCTTTCCTTTCGAGCACTTTCTTTCCCTTTGATTTTCACAATATCTATTGCATACTTTGGATCTTATTTACTCTTTCAATTTTTTACACTGGAGAGACAATATGATATTTATATACGTGAGTATCTTTCATTTCACTTATGAATACCCATAAGTTGTGCACATTTAGTCATAAAAGTCCCAAGTTCGTCCTTATTTATATCTGAGTAATACTCCATTGCATAAAAATATCACATCTTTTTTATTCATTCTATGGTTGATGGGCATTTAGGTTGTTTCCAAGATTTAGTTATTACAAATTGTGCAGCTGTAAACATAGGTGCACATATATCACTGTGGTATGATGTTTTTAATTCTTCTGGGAAAATACTGAGAAGAGGAATAGCTGGGTTGAATGGGACCACTAATCCTAGTTTTTTGAGGAATCTCCACACTGTGGTTATACCAGTCTTCACTCCCACCAACAGTGGAGAAGTGTTTCTTTTTCCCCACAGCCCCTCCAGTATTTGTCATTGGTTGATTTCTTGACAAAAGCCATTCTTTTTGGAGTGAGATGAAATCTCAATGTTGTGTTAATTTCCATTTCTCTCTTTTTTTAAAATTTTTTAATTTTATTTTAAAAGGGAGTAAAATTAAACACAACAAAACAGAACAGAATGGGATATAAGAAAGGATAAATTTCAAAGCTAGACATTGGTTGATTTCTTGACAAAAGCCATTCTTTTTGGAGTGAGATGAAATCTCAATGTTGTGTTAATTTCCATTTCTCTCTTTTTTTAAAATTTTTTAATTTTATTTTAAAAGGGAGTAAAATTAAACACAACAAAACAGAACAGAATGGGATATAAGAAAGGATAAATTTCAAAGCTAGACAACCAGAGATCTTCACTATCTGTCAAATTGTTTCTTGTTTTCTTCCGAATGGTTGTCCTTATCCTTGTATATGGAGAGCTCATACTAAATAACATAGCCAATCTTCTCACAAGATGTGTAGTTCACTGGCTCCCACTTGCTAGGCAGGGAGGAGGGGGAGGGGGGACACGGGATGGGGGACAGGACGACATGAGATGTCTGATTCTCAGCCCACACACAGGCAGGATCACAGTCGCCCCCCAGAGACGGGAAGAGTTCCTTGTTCTCCCAGCACCCGAAGCGAACCATACAGTGCAGGTCCCGATGCGCCAGGGTCTCTCTCCTTCAGGCTGCCAAAAGTCCGCCACACTCTCAGCTGCCCCCAGAAAGGGGAGGAGTTCCTTGTTCTCCCGGCACCCTGAGTCAACTGCGTGGTGCAGGTCCCGATGTGCCAGGGTCTCTCTCCTTCAGGCTGC
>PVJX010006106.1:0-80189 GCA_004027295.1 Dolichotis patagonum | reverse complement strand
ATATATATATATAAAAGAGAGGAAAAGAAAGTGCTCTAAAGGATATAACTGCATGTATGTTTAAGTGTGTAACATAGATGACCACATTACTCTTTTTGTTAGATTGTTGAGCAGAAGTGTTAATAGTCTCACTGTTTGAATGTCTACTTTGTGTGCTTTAATTTTGTAACTTGAACAACTATTTCCAATGATGACAGTATGTAACTTATCAAGTGGCGATTTCTTAGTGTTTTTGTTTTGTTGTTGTTCTTGTGTTTCTTTTATTTTTTGCCTTTGGAATTCTGTATTGTTGCTACCTTTTTTCTGTTTTGTTTGGTTGTTTTCTTTTTTGTTTTTTCTTTTTAAATAAAATTAAAAAAATATTGCCCAGGCAACTATACTTATTTTAGACTTACTGGTTGACAATAGTTTTGCCCCACCACACATCAATCCTATATTTTGCCATTGGATCAATATTTCCTAATCAACTACTTGTATTCTTATTGACTGATTATGGTTCTATCCCACCTTAAGCCCATCTTACCTCCTGGAGTTTCTCAATAAAACACCCTTGTGGGACTGGGAATTTAGATCAGAGGCACAACCAATTGTCTGGCAAGTGTGAGGTTGTGAGTTCATTACCCAGTACAAAAAACAAAACAAAACAAAACAAAACAAAACAAAAAAACAAACAAAAAAACAAACAAAAAAACACCCTTGAGAAGCCAGGTCAATGGGCGACCCACTTTCTGGGCCCTCTTTTGTCTCTCAGACAGAAACTTTCTTTCTTTCAATAAATTCATTCTACTCTAAATCTCAATTTAAGAGAACATGTACTTGGCATTTTGGACATCTAACACGTTGGGAGTTTCATTCCCATATATCAGTTTTGGTGAGTGGGCCCCACAGAACATTGAAGAGTGGTGACTGAGATAGCCAGGCCACCATTAATCTCACCCAGGTGAGATTAATGGATATGGATTTCAGCGAGATTTCTCAGCACACTTGTGGGATTTTCTCCAGCAACATCCTACTGTTATTGAACAAATGAAGATGTAGAAGAGTGCCAAGTCCTGTTTTTTTTTCTTAATACTGTATATATATTTTGCTTTCTTGAGATATTAAATGGGTCTAAACAAAGACAGACAAGACTTGTATTGCATCCTTTTAATTATAATGTTATTTTTTTTACAATATGCATAATTTTACTCCTGTGGTTAATTAGTAATGCAAGCTCATCTGTTTTAGATTTAGTTGAAATGTACGATTCCAAGTTGAGGAAGAACAATAGCTTGCTTAATCTGTATTTAATAACTTCATCATGGAAGTTCCATCTAAATGTTCTTTCAAGGTAAAGCAAGTTGACACATAAATTGTGAGTGTATATTTAAAGCTGTATGAATGTAGCATTTCTCAGAAAATACTTGAACCAAGGGCCACATCCATTATGAACACCAAATTCTTAGTTCAGACAGTCTCTAGTTTTAGCAGTTTGGCATTCTGCTCCATAAATTTGTTTTGTACTGTTCAGCAAAGGGTGTTAAACTGTTTTATGAAGTGGTTGAAGAGATTAAGGCATCAGATGCCTACACAGTTGATGTTTTACTAAGATCCATTTGTTTCAGGATGGTCTTTTGCTCTGTTTTAAAAATGTGTGATTGGCAAATAATGGTACCATTCAAGATTAATTCTTTATTGCAAAGAGCTGAAGGTACTGGAGATGTCTTTGAGAATCAAGAATTTCAATTGATTTCACTAGCATTGGTTCTATCAGCTACTGAAAAATGTAGAGTTAATAGCAAGTAATGAACACATCAGTGAACCTAAGGCTTTCAAGGAAAAAGTAATTTGTTCAGCTTCTGTGAATGTTATTTGTAGGTGAAACAATGTGAGTGTGATCTTTCACTTAGCTGCTTCTCCCTTCATTTGTAAAAGAAGCAAAATGAGCTGCAAAATGAAAATTCTGCTGTTACACTCCACAGCCGCTAACATACTGAGAAACATCTCGATTTTTGCAATGGTTTCTCCATGCAACCCTGTAACGAAAAATGAAACACAGACAAAAAGTTAAAACTCGTCTTCACTGTATTAATCATATTTCAAATACTTGAGGAGAACAACATATTTTTGTCAATAAGTAGAATACAGGCTATAGCTAGAGCTGTTATGGTTGCTGTTTATTAGCAAGAGATGTATAAATATACTTTGTTCCTCCCCAAATCCTTAGTAGAGCACAGAATGCTGAGAAGTAATATTGCATTATGTTTATTGCACATTTACTTATTCTACAAATAATTTCAAAGTATCACAAGGAACTACTGTAGTGTGTAGAACCTTAAAAATATTAGAAATCCCCTAAAATAAATGCTGGATTTGAAGAGGAAGATTCTGAGTAAGTTAAAGTAGATTATTTCTTGATGGATGGAGGGAAAACATTGTTTCATGTAAGTCAAAAATGTAATTTGTGGCTCCCAGAACTATGCATTTTTGTGTTTAAAAGCTTCTCTAGTTGCACATATCATCAGGAGATAAAAGTTTTATCAGTTAATTCTTTTTTTAAAAAATTGTATTTAAAGAGAAAAACAAAACAAAACAGAAAAAAGGGTAGCAACATTACAGAATTCCAAAGAAAAAAAGAGAAGAACAAAAAAACACTAAGAAATCATTACTTGATAGATTACATACTGTCATTTTGGAAATAGTTGTTAAAGTTACAAAATTAAAACATACTATGTACACATTCAAACAATGAGACTGTTAACAGTTCTGCTCCACGATCTAACAAAAAGAGTAACATGGTCATTCATCTTACACACTTAAACATACATGCAATTATATCCTTTAGAGCACTTTCTTTTCCTCTCTTTTTTACAGTAGTAATTACACATTTTGGGTTTTATTACTCCTACAGTTCTTATTACTTTTTACACTAGAGACACAATGTGATATTTATACATATGATTCTTATTTATTTCACTAATAAGGATAGTTTCAAGTTGTCTCCATTTCCCTATGAATGCCTCAAGATCATCCTTCTTCATAGCCAAGTAATATTCCATTGTATAAAAATACCACATCTTTTTCATCCACTCTGCAGTTGATGGGCATCTTGGTTGTTTCCAAGATTTAGCTATTACAAATTGTGCTGCTATGAACATGGGTGCACATTTATCACTGTGATATGACCTTTTCAGTTTTTCTGGGAAAATACCCAGGAGGGCAATAGCAGGATTGAATGGAACTTCCAATCCTAGGCTTATGAGAATTCTCCATGTTGATTTCCACAGTGGTTGCACCAGTCTAAACTCCCATCAACAGTGGAGCACTGTACCTTTCCCCCTGCAGCCTCTCCAACATTTGTTATCAGTTGATTTCTTGATGGCAGCTATTCTTTCTGGTATGAGATGAAATTTCAATGTTGTTTTAATTTGCATTTCTCAAATGACCAGTGATGGTGAACATTTCTTCATGTATTTATTTGCCATTTGTATATCTTCATCTGAGAACTGTGTGTTCATCTCAGATGCCCATTTTTGGAGAGGGTCTTTGAATTTGGGGGGCTTGATTTTTTCAATTCTTTATATGTTCTTGATATAAGTCCTTTGCCTGAGGGGTTGCTGGATAAAATTCTTTCCCATTCTGTGGGTTTTCTTTTCACTCTATTGGTGATTTCTTTTGAAGTGCAGAAACTTTTCAATAATATGAGATCCCAGTTGTTGATTCTGTGAAGTGTTTCCTGTGTAATTTGTGTTTTGTTCATGAATTCTCTGCCTACCCCTATTTCTCCAAGATTTCTACCTACCCTATCTTCTAGTAGATTTAGTGTTTCTGTTTTAATGTTCAGGTCTTTGATCCACTTAGACTTTAGTTTTGTGCATGGTGATAGGCATGGATCTAGTTTCAGTCTTCTGCATGTAGAGAGCCAGTTCTTCCAACACCGTTTATTAAAGAGGCTATCCTTCTTCCAGTGAACATGTTTAGCACCTTTGTCAAATATCAGGTGGCTGAGTGTCTTTGTACTTATACTTGCATCTTCTAATCTGTTTCATTGGTCCTCAGATCTATTTCTTTGCCAGTACCATGCTGATTTTACCACTGTGGCTTGGTAGTACAGTTTCAAGTCAGGAATTGAGATGCCTCCTGCCTTGTCTTTACTGCCCAGAATTGTCTTTTCTATTCTAGGATTCTCCTGTTTCCAAATGACTTTTAGGAGTGTTTTCTCTAGATCTGTGAGGTATGTTAATGGCATTTTGATTGGGATTGTATTAAATTTGTATAACAGTTTTGGGAGTATCGCCATTTTCACAATGTTGGTTCTTCCTGGCCAAGAGCAAGGAATATCCTTCCATTTTCTAATATCCTCTTCAGTCTGCTTTTGTAGCATAGTATAATTTTCAGCACATAAGTCTTTTACATTCTTAGTTAGGTTGTTTCATAAGTATTTCATTTTTTTAGATGTTATTGTGAAGGGCAATATTTCCATTATTTCTCTCTTGGTGAGTTTCTTGTTTGTGTACAGGAATGCTATTGATTTTTGAGCATTGACTTCGTAGCCAACTGCTCTGCTGAATTTGTTTATTACCTCTAGTAGTCTTTTAATGGAGCTTTTTGGTTCTTCTATATAGTATCATATCATCTGCAGAGAGTGATAATTTAACTTCTTCTTTTCCTATCTTTATTCTTTTTATTTCTCTCTCTTGTCTGATTTCCCTGGCTAGTGTTTCCAGAACTGTATTGAAAAGGAGTGGTGATAGTGGACATCCTTGTCTTGTTCCTGATTTTCAAGGGAAAGCTTTCAGTTTTTGTCCATTTAGTATAATATTAACTCTTGGTTTGTCATAGATGGCCTTTATAATGTTGAGGTAGACACCATGTATTCCGAATTTCTGAAGAGCTTTTATCATGAACATGTGTTGGACTTTATCAAAAGCTTTTTCTGCATCTATTGAGATGACCATGTGGCTCTGTTGATGTGGTGTATCACATTTATTGATTTGCATATGTTAAACCATCCCTGCATTCCTGGAATGAACCCCAGTTGGCCATGATGTAATCTTCTTGATGATTTGCTGCATATTATTTGCCAGTATTTTATTGAGAATCTTTGCATCAGTGTTCATTAGTGAGACTGGCCTATAGTTCTCCTTTTTGGTTGGGTCTTTCTCTGGTTTTGGTATGAGAGTAATACTTGCCTCCAGGAATGATTTAGGGAGGACTGCTTCCTTTTCAATTTCATTGAAGAGTTTAAGGAGTATTGGCATCAAATCTTCTCTAAATTTCTTGTAGAATTCAGCCGTGAATCCATCAAGACCTGGGCTTTTCTTTGTTGGTAATTTTTTTATTATGTTTTCAATTTCAATAGCTGATATTGGGTTAATCAAAATTGCTATATCTTCTTGGTTGAGCTTTTGTAGTTCATATGTTTCCAGAAATGTGTCCATTTCCTCTGTGTTTTCCTCTCTATGTCAGTAGAGATTTTCAAAGTAGTTATTCATGATCTTTTGAATTTCCATGGGATCTGTAGTAATTTATCCATTTTCAGTCTCCTTATTGCATGAATTTGGATTTTTTCTTTCTTTTGCTTTATAAGGTTAGCTAGAGGTTTGTCAATTTTGTTTATTGTCTCAAAAAACCAGCTTTTTGATTCATTAATTCTTTGTATTGTTTTTAAAATTTCAATTGCATTGATTTCTGCTCTAATCTTTACAATTTCCTCTCTTCTATGAGCTTTGGGTTTAACTCGCTCTTCTTTTTCTAGAAGCTTGAGATGTAGCATTAGGTTGTATATTTGTGCTCATTCTGTTTTCTTGATATGACAATTTATTGCTATATATTTCCCTCTTAAGACCACTTTCATTGCATCCCACAGATTACAGTATGTTGTGTCTGCATTTTCATTGAATTGTAGGTATTGATTTATTTCTTTTTTAATTTCCTCTGTAGCCCACTGGTTGTTCAAAAGGTTGTTATATAATTTCCATGTATTTATGAAGGTTTTGCAATTTCTTTTGCCAGTAATTTCCAGTTTCAGTGTGCTATGATCAGATAGTATGCATGGTATAATTTCAATACCTTTGCATTTACTTAAGAATGTTTTATGGGATGATATATGGTCTATTTTGGAGTGTCCCATGCACAGCTGAGAAGAATGTGTATACTGATGTGGTTGGGTGGAACACTCTGTAAACATGTACTAAGTCCAATTGCTCACAGGTATGATTGAGTTCTATTGTTTCTTTGTTGACTTTTTGTCTAGTTGATCTATCTCTTAGTGACAATGGACTGTTAAGGTCCACTGTAATAATTGTGTTCTTGTGTATTTGGTTTCTCATGTCCACTAGTATCTGTTTTATACAGTTGGGTGATCCTATATTTTGTGCATATATACTTATAATTGTTAGTTCTTCCTCTTGAATTCTTCCACTTATAAGTATGTCATGACCTTCTTTGCCTCTTTTAATCATGTTAGGTTTGAAGTTCACATTGTCTTCAAATAGAATAGTTACCCCTGCTTTTTTCTGGGTTCCTGGTGCATGGAATACTGTTTTCGATCCTTTGACTTTTAATCTATGAGTTTCCTTTTGGGTCAGCTGTGTTTCTTGTATACAGCATATTGTGGGATCATGTTTCTTGATCCATTCTCTCAACCTATTTCTTTTGATAGCTGAATTGAGGCCATTTACATTTATGGATATCACTGATATGTACTGATTTGACTTTGCTGTGTTATGTTTCAGTTGTTTGCTTTCTGCTTTTCCCCCTTATTTAATTGCTTGTCCTACCTGGTGGTTTCTTTCTGTTGTTATGGGGATTGTGGTCATTTTATTCTCTGTCTAGTATGTCTTTCAATAACTTTCTAGGATTGGTTCATTGGATGTGAATTTCTTCAGTTGTTCTTTGTCATGGAAGTATCTTGTTTCTCCATTAAATTTGAAAGACAGTTTTTCTGGGTACATCAGTGTGGGTTGAAAGCTGTTTTCTTAAATATTTTATTTTTTATTTTATTTTAAAGAGAGTAAAATTAAACACAACACAACAGAACACAAGAAAGCAATGTAAGAGTCATAAATTTCAAAGCAAGACAATCAGAGATCTTCACTATCTATCATATTGTCTCTTGTTTTCTTCCAAATAGTTGTCCATAACTTCACATACAGAGAATTTACATGAAACAACATAGTATGGAACTGATCTGAACAGGATGAGGAATGCATTTTAGGTCTTCAAGACTAGACAATAGGGAAGCCAACAATGGCTGTCATAGTGTCTCTCATTCTTTTCAAAATAGCTGGCCATACCTTCACGTGTATTGAACTTAAACAAAACAAAACAGACTAAAATCACTCTGAACAAAGAATGATAGTATTGCTGGATTTCACATCATGATGCTACAGAATCAGCGCTGGGTACCGTAGTGTCTCTTTGTCTTCAAAGTAGTTGTTCAGTTCATCATGCATTATATAACTGGTTCTCATAAACTGTTTATAAGTTCTACACATACATGGGTCTCTACATGTATATCTATCCTTTCTGTATTAGAAGGAAAAGCAAAACAAAGCAAAACAAAAAAAACCCAAATTCTTAGAAAAACATGAAATGTAAAGGTCATATAAAACCACAATACAAGGTGATCTACAATTGTTACTATGATGCCTCAGCAGTATATAACAATATTAATAAACACAAAAATTGGAGACATTATAAGACTTCAAAAGCAGGTAATAATCAAACCAGAGTGGGTATCCTAGTGAATTGTGTCATCTTCAGTGTAGTTGCCTATACTCTCAGACTTGATACTATCAATCATAACAGATTTGAATAAAATCAGTCAATACAAAACAGCAATCTAACAAACCAGATTCAAATAATATCACTCATAATAAGACAGTGTAAGTTATATAGGGCTTCATATTAAGTTAATAGGAAATTAAGGATGATTACCATAATATATCCTGCTATTTTGGGGATAGCTGTCTGTGCCCTCAAATCTAGTGCAAGTAGACAAACTGGAACAGAATATAATCCATCTAAACAGAATGGTAAGAATGATGTAGATTTTCAATCCTGATCCTCTATTAATAATATCCTCTGCCTTCCTTTTTTAGACAGTTCCTCTCTTTTCACTCCCACAGGGTGCACTGCACATTTTGGGTCCCACTAACTCCCTCAGTTTTTAGATTGGGGGGAGCAACCTGCTATTTACCCTAAATGGTTCTGAACCTTCTGACTCTTGGGCTTGATCTCAAGTTGTATTCCTTTACCTATAAAAGCCTCCAGGTTTTCCTTTGTTATAGCTGAACAGTTCTTTGCTGCACAAAAGTATCATGTCTTTTCAACCTATCTGCAGGTGCTGGTTGAGTTGCCCCTATTTCTCTCTGGTTCCCTGTCACATAGAGCATTGTTTTCTCATATTTGACTTTCTGTCCATAAACCCTCTTTCAGGTTAATTATGTTTCCAATACAGAGCATCTCCATGGAACCTATCTCCTGATCTACTCTGCCTGTGTTTCTTTTTGTTAGTATGATGGCAAGGCCATCTAGGTTAGAGATTACAGGCAACCTTCTCTGCCTCATTTCTGCTATGCTATTTTTCTGCCATTGATTGTCTACTTTTCTTCTTCATTCCACTGTCTGCCCCATTCATCGAGGCCTGCCTGCCACAGTTTCTGAAATCCTGGTATTTTTTTTCTTTCTCTCTCTAGAATGTCCTTCAGTATTCTTTGTAGGGTTGGATTGGTGGTCACGAATTTCCCCAGTTCCTCTCTGTCATCTTGTTTCTCCATTAATTTCTAGAGACAGTTTTGCACGGTACATCAATCTGGGTTGGAGGTTATTTTCTTTCAGGGCTTGGGTTACTTCGCTTCAAGCTCTTCTTGATTTGATGGTCTGTGTTGAGAAGTCTGCTGTAATATTGATGGGTTTTCCTTTATAGGTGATCTGTTTCTTTTCTCTGACAGCTTTTAATATTCTGTTCTTATATTTCTGGGATCTTGATTATTATGTGTCTGGGTGTAGCTCTGTTTTGGTTGTAGGTGGCTGGAGTTCTGTATGCCTCATACATCTGAATATCATTTCCTTAATTATTTCTGTGAATAGCCTTTGTAATTCCTTTGTTTTGACTTCTGCTTCTTCATTCACATTCTTAGGTTATAGATCTTCTTGTCATCTTCTGGCCTTCTACACATACATGGGTCTCTACATGTATATCTATCCTTTCTGTATTAGAAGGAAAAGCAAAACAAAGCAAAACAAAAAAAACCCAAATTCTTAGAAAAACATGAAATGTAAAGGTCATATATATGGCCTTTGTATTGTTACTGCTTGTTTCCTTCTTATTTTTAAGATTCCTTTCATGATCACACATTGCAAACCTGTTTTCAAGTTTTGATAGTCTATCCTTAGTTTCTTTCAAGCAGTTTTGCCAGCTTTCAATGGAGTTTTTAGTTTCCTGGTAATCTCTTTGAATCTGCTTCATGTATTCTAGGTTTTCTTTATATTTTTCATTGAACATTTCCCTCCTTATTTTGTGTTCCTCCATTCTTCCATCTGTGTCTTCTTGAGAGGTGCTTAGCATTTCTTTTATTAATCTACTTGAATTAATTGCTTATCTTTGAGCTTGTCCATGAGGTCCCAAAGATATCTCTTTATGTCCTCTGTTGCCATGTTTGATGTTGCATGTTTGCTGCCCTCAATCTCTTTTGTATTTACCTCTCCTGGATCAATATCCTCAAGGCTGGGGGCTTTTTCTTATTTCTTTCTCTTGTCATGTTTTTGGTTTCTTTCATACAAATGTATAGTGGAGTTCCCAGCCCCTTTCCTTGTTGGTTATAGTTCCTCTGAAGCGTGGTGGTTGGGGGTTTCTGCCCTCTCCAGTTTGCTGTTAGTCACTAAGGTGCAAGCAGGCATGTCGTATACTGGCACCTCCGCTCCGGGCCAGTAAACCTTTGGGGGTCTTCACTGTGTTAGTGCGTGCTGCACATAGGGTATCAGTTTGGGATGACTTATGGGGTCCTGGTCAGGGGTGTGACCCAGGCCAAGCAGACCCCACCAATCTGCTCTGGGAGGGGAGCAACCAACTGAAGTCACTGCCATTCCGAGTTTAGGCCCATCCTGCCTGACTCCAACATGTCATCCAGTCGATCGCCTCTTTCCCATGGGAGGGTCTTATTTCCAGCACTCACTGCAGGTTAATGCCAGTCCCTCTCTGGCTCCATTCTCTGTTGGGCTCCCTGACCTCTGACTTCAGTGTGGCTGTGGTGCAGTTTCGAGGTGGCCCCAGGCAACCATGCATGTGTGTGTGGGGCAGCTCAGCTCCTCGCGCGGGGTGGCTCAGGCCAGTCTCATTGGCACTGGTTCAGGCCCTCAGGCCAGACCTGGCAGCATCAGTTCAGGCGGCTCAGCGAGAGCGCCATGACCGCTGATCTTAGCTTTTCTAATGGTAGCCCTGGGACTTCGTGTTTTATCTGCTCTTTTCTCTTCAGGTTCTTCCTGGGTCGAGAGAATCCATCTCCCTCTGTCCAGACCTCTCCAGAATGTTTTATTCTGGCATCTGACCTGTCTCTCTCCAAAAGCTGTTTTCTTTTTTTTATTCTGGCATCTGACCTGTCTCTCTTCAAAAGCTGTTTTCTTTCAGGGCTTGAAATACCTCACTCCAAGCTCATCTTGACTTGAGGGTTTGTGCTGAAAAGTCTGCTGTGATTCTAATGGGCTCTCCTTGATAGGTGAGTTGTGTCTTTTCTCTAACAGCTTTTAGTATTGTGCTTTTATGTTGTATGTCTGAAATCTTAATTATTATATGTCTGGGTGTTGATTTATGTTGGTTGTGACTGTTTGGCATTCTATATGCCTCACTTATCTGCATATCAGATTTTTTCCCCATGTTTGGAAAATTTTCTCCTATTATTTCTGTGAATATTTTAGTTATGTTATTTGTATTGACGCCAGAGTCTTCACTAATGCCTATTAATCTTATATTGTTGCTTTTGGCATCATCTTGAAGCTTCTGGATTGTGATTTCATACTGCTTTGTTATCTTTAAAAGTTCTATCCTTTCATGATCACTAATTGAGATACTGGCCTCAAGATCCGAAATCCTATCCTCAGCTTCATTTAAATGGTTTTTGCATGCTTTGAATAGAATTTTTTGTTTGTTGGAAGTCTCTTTCAGTTTGCTTCATGAATTCTGCTTATTTTCCATATTGTTCAGTCAAGGTTTCAATCAGTTTCCCATGCTCCTGTACTTGTTTCTCTATTTCTTCTTTAGCTGCGCTCAGCAACTTCTTTACTAAGGTTGTTGCTTCTATCTTTACATGGGAGAGTACTTCTAATTTGATTTCCTCTATGGCTTCATGGAGTTTTTTTTTATTTCATTTGCTATCTTTTCAGAGATTTCCAGTGTGTTACTTTTGGAGTCCTCTAATTCATTATCTCCTGTACTTGCTCCTGGTGGACTAGATGTTTGAGATTGCATTTTGCTTTTTCCTTTTGCCATTTTCCCCTTTTGAGTTAGTGTTTGGTCTTTCAGATGTGCTAGTGTCAACTGTTGGTAGTGTGTATCTTGGTGTCCTACTGTAAGGTTGATGTTTGTCCAGTTGCTGGGTCCCACAATGAATAGGTGGGCCAGTCACCTGGCTCCCTGCTGCAGGGCCTGTTGGGTGAGTCCTGTATTCTTCCTGGTCTGACAAGCCTAGTAGAATTGATGAAGGTCAACTTTTAGTTCCTGCTAGTACTTTATCTTCAGGTTATTCCAGGTCATCAAATCTCCCTGTCTAAAGTGTTTGTGTTGGCTGAGGCCCTACTGTGTCCCTATTGTGTGCCTGTGTGTCTCATAAGCCCTTTTGATTTTCTTCACATTGGGGGAGTCCTTCTTGGCACACTCTTCTGTGTGTAGGAAGGGGTCACCCTCACTCTTGTCAGACTTACCAAGGTCTTACAGTTAGTTGGAGGGAGCTTTACTACTGACCCTATTTAGCCACTGTATAGCTCTATTTTAGGGGCATACTCACCATACTGACTGGAGCCAGCTGAGATCTTCTGTTTCGGTGAGGCAGTCACTTAATCTCCCTTCAAGTTAGCACAGATAATCCGCTGTAGTCCAAGGTTCCTCTGGGAGCAGAGTTCCAAGTTTGCCCTGTGAGCTGGGATTCTGCAGGGGCACCTGCAGTCAGGGCCCAGGGGTGGATTCTGGGCCCTGCTCACTGCTTGGAGTTCACTGAGCCTAGTCTGGTCCGCTGATCTCTCTTGTGCGCCTTGGGGTGGTATCAGATGCAGGGCGTGGTCTTACTGCCTGGCCTTGGAGTTCCAAGTTTGCCCCTTGCATGCTGGGATTCCCCCGCCAGAGTGTGCACACGGTCAGTGCCTCGGGGTGGATTCCGGCCCTGCTCGCTGCCTGGGTTAGTCCTGCTGATCCCTCTCGAGAGTCCTGGGGTGGCCTCAGATGCAGGGCCTTATCAGTTAATTCTTAACACATATCATACTTTGATGCCTTGTAGATTAATCCAACAGAGTAAAACAATCCTTCATTTATCACGTTTGACGTGAAATAGAGCATTCTGTTTCTCATGAGCTAATATCATAGAAAACTCTGGAATTACTAATATGAGTGACTGCCCTTTTTGTTCTCCACATTGTAAAAAATGAATTGCCTACTTTCACTTTATCCAGTTCTACTGATAGTTCATCCTGAATAAACAATAAGAAATGCATATGTACCTATGCACAATGGTGTCCTTAGCAATTTCCAAAAGGAAAAATGTCAGTAAGTGCTTAATAGCTAAGAGTTGGGTCAATAAATTACAGTATTCACATATTAAATCTATTCCACCTCTTTATTTTCTTTTAATTTGAGGTACCAGGAATCAAATCTATGCCCTTGCACTCACCAGGCAGGCACTGTGCCACTGAGCTGTATCCCCTGCTCATATTCAACCTCTTTAAATGCTATGACAGATTTGTATTTGTTGCTATGAAATAATTTTGCGTGAGAAGCGAACAGTAAAGAAGTATATATAATAAAACTTAATTTTTGTAAAAACACACATTGCTTATGTATTTCTACGTAGGCCTCAATGGGTTTGATATAACCTTAATTCTATGTACATGATTGATAGAGAAATATTAATGTAAGTAAAAGTGCTCTTTGTCCACCATCTTGTAATAAAAGTGCCTAATAAAATTCTCCTCAGCTATTCTGCTAGTGATAATTTGTCCTAAAGAAATAATAAGAAATTCACCCAAGCACATATACACAATGTTGTTCTTAGCAATTCATAAAAGGGGAAAATGGAAATAAAGTAAATGCTTGTTAGTACAGCTGGATCAAAAAATTATATAGTATTCATAAAGTACAATTCTATTAACTCTCTTTATTGATGACACAGATTGCTACTTGTTGATATGGAAACAATTTTCTGTGATAAGTGAACTGTAAAGCAGTGTATACAACAAAATTTTAATTTCTGCATAAACACGCATTGTTTCCCCATTTCTGTCTGGGTCCATGTGGGCATGATATAATTTTACTCGTATACACAAGGTTGATATGTTGTACATTAGAATATACAGCAAAAATTACCAGTAGGTATATATCTCTGCGTAGTATGATTTTGAATGTTGGTTTTTTGCTTGCATTTTTAAATTTGTATTCAATGATATATAATGTGTAATATACATATATATACATATATATATATATAATTTGATAGGAAAAATTTCAAAAGTTAATCAACCAGACTAAAAAAAATTCCAAACTGCCCTGTCCATTGGATATTTTAATAATTAGATAATGAACAATATCACATTTGCAATATTGATAAGCTTTTATGTGGTAAAGATTCCACATATGATTTCTATTTTAATACTCATGTCCTTGGCATGTAATAAATTCTGCATGCTCCGTTGTGGTAGAATACAATGACTTTACCACAAATGAATAAATCCAGGACTAGTGATATAGCTCAATGGCACAAGCACCTGCCTGTCAAGTGCAAGGTCTTGAATTTGGTATAAAAAACAAACAAACAAACAAACAAACAAACAAAAAAGAAAAAAACCAAGACAGAACGAAAAAAAGAAAAAGAAAAGAAAAGAAAATGACAAAATCCAGACGTTAACTTGCAAGTGTGATAGTGATTATCTGGAAAATAATTTTTTAGGAATATAAACAAGTGTAAATTTACAAATAAAATATCAAAGAGTTACTGCTGTACATTAAAGTGAAAGATATATACACTGCAAAATGTTACTTATATCCACTGTTAAAATTTGATAGGTACCCATTACTGCCTTATTTTTAATGGATAGCATTTCATAACAGAAGGTAAGATAATCACAAAAACACCCTATGACCAAACTTCCCTTGAGCTGTCTCTCTGCAAATAGGAAGTATGACACTGCTCTGGACAAAGCTTCTGTAAGGCTTTTTACAAGAAAATCATAAATAATTACAGAAATGTTTGAACGTTTCAAAGCACCAACATTTATGATATTGCGTCTTTATTTTATTTTTTATTTTTAACTTTGTCATGGTGAAGATGGAACCCTGGGACCTCTGTTCCTGTTAGGCAGTACTCTACTCTGTTATGTTCCAGAGCTAATTTCTCACTTATGGACTTTTGAAGGGGATGAAGCCACTGTCTTGTAGTTGGGAAGGAGTTTCTCTAAGGTAGCAGCTATGTTATTGCCATTGACCATATTACGTGTAAGCAGGCAGGTCCTGGCCATCACGTCTGTAGTCTCTTGTCTTACCATTGCAGGATATGCCACAGGCGTTCACTGCTCCTGGGGTTTTGCCGTCGTTACACCAGAAGCGACTATTAATCTGGAATATCCCGTAGTCAATGCTTTTGCTTCCAGGATTGTAGTTTGTAGCTTTTGTATTATAACCACTCTCCCATTCATTTAAACACATCCCTGAAAAGAAATTGGCTTTTGTCAGAAAGAGTAACACTAAGTGATTTATAAAGTATCCCCATACCAATTCTATTCAGCTAATGCTAATTGATGAAGATGTACTTAATTTATAAACTATTTCAACACCTTACTTACCTTTTGTTGCTGTTGTTTTGAGACAGGCTCTTGGTATATTTCCAAGGTGGTTTCCTAGTCTAAGATTACTCTCCAGCCTCTCAAGTGCTGGGATAACAGGCACGTGCCACCCACCACACATGACTATCAATTCCATAGTTTTAAAGGGCTCCTAAGAGGATCTTTTTGTAGTGCAAATCAATTTTTGATATTAATAAAGGGAAAATACTTTTTAAAAAATTTAAAATATTTGTTTCTCCCATTGCTTTTGCTTTCCTTCTAATCTTATCCCTTAGCAAACTTTCAGCTTAGAATAGCTAAGTCAGCAGAGTTGTTGATTAAATTTAGTAAATTTATAGTGGGTATACATGCTGATGAAAAACTGCCTGTGTATGTGTGAGTGTGTGTGTGTGTGTGACTGTGTGTGTGTGTGTGTGCTTGCTGAGGAACTGAACCCAGGGTCACATGTATGGTAGGTAAATTTTCTAGAACTAAGCTATATTCCTATGCCTTTTAATTTTATTTTCAAGCAAAGTCTTGCTTTGTAGCCCAGTCTGACCTTGAACTTCCAGCCCTCTCCCTCAGTTTCTCTAGCAGCTGAGATTACAGGCCCGTGCAACTGAGTCAGGCTAAAAATGCTTTTTATTAGGAAAATTAAGGATTTCTTGGAGTGGGACAAATTTGCCTATAATACTTAAGGTGAATTTACTTATCAAATTAGGATCTTGACAACAAGAATTAAAGAATAGGAAAGATTATTCTGTAATTTTATTCATCCATCTCTGCATCTATTCACTAACCTTTCCAAAATAGCCATTGAGGGGGAAACATTTGATTTCAATCAGAAAGAACATACTGACAAATATGAAGTAAAGTATAAAGTAGAAACTCCCTGTGACACATCATGAGCTGCCTAGAAGATGAAAAAGAGTCAACCTTGAGAAAATAAGAAGAGTATAATTTTTTGGTGAATTTCAGTAAACCTTTAATCAGTGACTGAAGAGGAAAAAGGTTCCTACTTTCCATTTTTGAGTTCAATGTAAATTTTAAAGTTGTTTTCTCTAGAAAGTCCCATGTCATGGCGACTGTGCCACTCTAGTCCCTCAGAGTCCAAATTCCAAATGGGTCCTCAATGTCTGTTACTCAGCCTACTTTGCCCTTTGAATCTGAGACTATTTAATAGGCCAATCTGGAGTGGCTGGGAAACATGGCAAGTTGCACGTGAGGTAGAATGTGTAGAATGTTTCCCACTCACCCCCTTACTCCTTCATCCCAAATTTGATTTGTTTTTGTACCAGGAATCAAACTCATGGCCTTACTCTTGCCAGGCAGGTACTATATCTGTGAGCTCTACCCTTGGCCCAGCATTTCTGAGATTAAAGGACTGAATTGATGTTTTAACCATTGTGAATATTTGGACCCACAAAGAAATAAAAGTGTCTAGTCACAAAAATGTCCTGTGACCATTTATTCTTAGTACTTCTTCCATATGTGGCTAATGATTGGGAGGTTAGGAGGAGAACAGACTTACAGTTTGACACGCCGACTCCAGTTATTCATCCATTCCAAGACTCTTTAAGCTCTGGCCAACTCACATCTTTTATAGACCTTGGCCTGGACAGTCACAGTAAGGAGGAGAAGCCCCAGAAGGAGGAGAGCCTTCATGTTGACTGGGAAGCCAGGTCACTGGGCTGCCTATGGTAAACCAGTAGTGGTATTTAACATCCTTGGACTTCCTTCTTCCTTCTTTGGTAGGCTTACCCTTTGACCTTTGGGCAAAGCAGAATGTACCTATTGGTCCATCAACTTCAAAAGAATTTTTTTTAATACTTGAAAAGTGATATTTTGTTATCCTGAGTTTATCTATGGTAAACTATGGATAGTCTTTGAAGAGTGGTTCACAATGAATTGGAAAGTCGCAGGGTTACTATAACAGGAAATTTTTCTAGTTTATTATGAAATTGAGCAAGTGAGGAGAAAAGTTATATTCCTTTTGTATATTTTTTTAAATTTTATTTAAAGATAAAGAAACCCAAACAAAACAGAAAAAAGGGTAGCAACAATACAGAATTCCAAAAGAAAAAGAGAAAACAAAACAAAACAAAAAAACCATGAAGAAATCACTACTTGATAAGTTATATACTATCACCTTGGAAATATTTGTTCAAGTTATAAAATTAAGGCATACAAAGTAGACATTCAAACAGTGAGACTGTTAAGAGTTCCACTCCACAATCTAACAAAAACAGAAATATGGTCATCTATCTTACACCCTTAAACACACATGCAGTTATACCCTTTAGAGCACTTTCTTTTCCTCTCTTTTTCACAGTAGCAATGATGCATTTTGGGTTTTATTACACCTACAGTTCTTATTACTTTTTACACTAGAGACACAATGTGATATTTATACATATGATTCTTATTTATTTCACTAATGAGGATAGTTTCAAGTTATCTCCATTTCCCTATGAAGGCCTCAAGACCATCCTTCTTCATAGCTGAGTAATATTCCACAGTATAAAAATACCACATCTTTTTCATCCACTCTGTGGTTGATGGGCCTCTTGGTTGTTTCCAAGATTTAGCTATTACAAATTGTGCTGCTATGAACATGGGTGCACATTTATCACTGTGATATGACTTTTTCAGTTTTTCTGAGAAAATACCCAGGAGGGGAATAGCTGGTTTGAATGGAGCTTCCAATCCTAGTCTTCTGAGAATTCTCCACACTGATTTCCATAATGGTTGCATCAGTCTACACTCCCACCAACAGTGGAGCAGTGTTCCTTTCCCCCTGTAGCCTCACCAACATTTGTTATCAGTTGATTTCTTGATGGCAGCTATTCTTTCTGGAGCGAGATGGTATCTCAGTGTTGTTTTAATTTGCATTTCTTGAATAACCAGTGATGGTGAACATTTCATTTTGTTTGCCATTTGTACATCTTCATCTGAGAACTGTGTGTTCATCTCAGGTGCCCATTTTTGGAGAGGGTCTTTGAATTTGGGGGGCTTGATGTTTTTCAGTTCTTTATATGTTCTTGATATAAGTCTTTGCCTGAGCAGTTGCTGGATAAAATTCTTTCCCATTCTGTGGGTTTTCTTTTCACTCTATTAGTGATTTCTTTTGAAACTTTTCAATCATATGAGATCCCAGTTGTTGATTCTCTGAAGGGTTTCCTGTGCAATTTGTGTTTTGTTCATGAATTCTCTGCCTACCCCTATTTCTCCAAGATTTCTACCTACCCTATCTTCTAGTAGATTTAGTGTTTCTGTCTTAATGTTTAGATCTTTGATCCATTTAGACTTTAGTTTTGTGCGTGGTGATAGGCATGGATCTAGTTTCAGTCTTCTGCATGTAGAGAGCCAATTCTTCTAACACCATTTATTAAAGAGGCTATCCTTCTTCCAGTGAACATGTTTAGCGCCTTTGTCAAATATCAGGTGGCTGAGTGTCTTTGTACTTATACTTGCATCTTCTAACCCGTTCCATTGATCCTCAGGTCTATTTCTTTGCCAGTGCCATACTGATTTTATCACTGTGACATTCTGTATAGTTTTAAATGAACTATGATTTATGACAAACATTGATTTTCATTAAAACATTTTGTATACATTCACTATTACTTATTGATCTTCCTCACTTGAAATTGTTCTCTTTACTTTTCCATCAAGTGGACACAATATGTGTGTCTGTCATTTTAAGGGGTAAACAGCATGACACCATCTTTCTCATTTAGTTTCCTACTCTGGACTTTTTGTAAGCATTGTAAGTTGTTTTGTTGTACAAATAATGTTTACTACAACAAATAAGACCCATGTAAACTCTTTTATTAATAGCTTTTCTGCCATGCTTTGTTCCTATTTCCATGTTTAGAGAATAAAATGTCATTATAAAGCAGTAAGACTTTAGAAATTAATCTATCCATATCCATATAGCCAACTCATAGCTTAAAAATAATCATCTCAGAAGGTTGTGCACTTTTTAATTTATTCATTTATTTACTTGTTTTGGTACTGGGGATCAAAGTTATGACCTCGTGCTTGCCAAGAAGGTGCTTATGACACTGAGTTAAATCTGTAGCCCCTTATTTTTTATTTTAAAGAGAATAAAATCAAGCAGAATACAATAAAGCCAATCTAAGCAGAACAGTGAAAGTGATGCAGGACTTCCAATCAAGATAATAGGAAAGTAACAATGGCTGCCATCATGTCTCTTGTTTTCTTCAAAATAGCTGTCTGTACCATTGCACATAATAAAAACAAGCAAAACAAAACAAAATAAAATCAATCAGAACAAAACAATGAAAGAAATACAGGGCTTTGAAACAATATAATAGGAAACCAGCAATGGCTACCATAATATTTCTTTTATCTTCAAAATAGCTCAGACATACTAAAATCAAGCAAAACAAGACAGAATAAAACCAAACTTAACAAAATAATTAAAATGATGTAGGAATTCACAACAATATAATAGGAAATGAACAATGGCTGCTACCTTCACTTTTTAGATTCCTCCCCTATAACTTACACAGCATGTGTTGTACATTTTCAATCTCACTAACTCCTTCAGTTTTTTATTTCAAGAGGTGTTTCCATTCATGATCAACAGCTGCAATCCAGTCTTGAAGGTCTGAAAGTCTATCTCCAGTTTTTTTTGAAGTGGTTTTGCCAGCTTTCAATGGAGTTTTTAATTTCCTGGATATCTCTTTGTATCTGCTTTATGCATTTTATTCCCTTCCATATTGTTCATTCAAGGTTTCCATCAATTTCCTCTGCTCCTCTTTTTTACTTATGTCTTCTTTCGATATGCTCAGCAGTTCTTTCATTACGCTTGTGGTTTCTTTTTTTACTTGAGGTATTATTTCTGACCTAATTACTTTTGCAGCCTCATGAGGCTGTTTGTTTACTTCAGTTGCTATCCTTTCAGAGATTTCAGGTGTGTCACTTTGATTTTCTTCCATGTCTATATCTCCCAGGGTTTTTCTGTGTGGTCTGGTGGTCTGAGATTGTCTTTTGCTCCTTCATCTTGACATTTTCCTGAGTTCCTGCTGACAAGCCAGTTGTGGGATGCCAGGCATTGCCCACATTGGTTCCCCCTCTGCAGTGTAGGGGAAGGGCCCAACACCTGAGTTTCTTGGAAAACAGGTTGTGGCAAGGCAGTGGGTCATGCATTTGACTTTTCCAGACCTGTGCAGTTACCCCAAGGCTTCCCCAATGTCCGTGGGTGCGTGGTGGGGGGGTACTTCTTCTATTGACCTGTGTGGCTACACTGGGACTCTGTCAATAGCAGCAGGCATATGGGGGCATGTTTGTCTGTTTCTCCTGGCCTGTCCTAGTTGCCCATAGGAAATGAGCCTCTACAATGGCATGCTATGGGAGTACGGTATACATGGCTGTTTTTGCCTGCCCCTGCTGGTTACACCTGGGAAGCAAGCACCCTGATGGTGGCAGGCACACAGGAGCTGGTGGGGCTGTTTCTTGTTGCCTGTGCTGTCTTCTCATAGGAGGCAAGCACCCTGATGGTGGCAGCCCTGGGTCTGGCTTGGTTGTGCACTTTCTTAGAAACAATGTTGGCAAAACCAAAATATAAATAAAGAAGTAAAATCAACGAAAAAATAAAATAGAACATGCTCTGAATCTGCCTTAGAAAAAGAATCCTGAGCCTCATAAATATCAGTAGATTGTAGTTTTCCTTATTTTCCAACAATGGTAGCTTCTCTCTACTTGGCTAGTAAAGATTACCAGGTCTGGTTCTCAAGTGCTATTGGGGACCCTGTCTAAAAATCAATAGCAACTCAATTTTTTTTTCAGAAGAGACCCATTTCAGTTGTTTAGTAATGTGCATAACCAAATCTGGGTATCCCAAAGAAACAGAAATTTGCTAAAATTTATTATTTTTCCCTTTTGCAGTCTTCCTACCTCAAGCTGGATGAAATCCAGTTAGTATGTATGAGGGTTTCTGTTCTATGGTGATGAAATCAATTTTCCTTTTCCAATGTTTGAATAGTATAGAGATATGATCTACTGGGGTGGATGAGCCAATATGTACTTGGAATGGAGAACAAAATGATGACAATCATATAACGTGACTACTTCAAAAAGAAAAGGTGTTTTTGATCTCTTTCCTTATGCCCCATGTGGCTGGAATTATAGGTAGTAATAAATTCAGTTATTGTGATTGGTAAACTTAATTGTTATCTTGATTGGTGAACAGTCAACAAGGGCATTAGTAAGTCAGTCTTCCAGATGTGCCTGGATGGGTGGTGGAGGGCTGGGGGATGTCTGTCTCTGGTTCCTTCCCCTGCTTCTCTGGTGCTGGCCCTTTGCTCTGCTTTCAGCTGCCATACACTGTGCGGCATAGTTGTATCATGCTTTTCTGCCATGATGGTCCTGGCTTGGAGCCAGTCAACCATGGACTGTATCATCACAAACTGTGTGCTAAACACTCCTTCATCCTGTAAATTATTTCAGATGATTTCTCTCAGTAACAGGAAAGCTGATCAGGACAGATATAGTTTTAGCATTTCATTTGAAATAATGAAGAAGCTTTTTAAATATAAAATAACAAACAGGTATGCTTTGGGATGCAGTTTATTTTTCCCAGAAATTTTGTATATGCTCCATGTTCTATTTATTGCCATATATACACTTTCACTTTTTTTAAAAAATCAGTCCCAGCTATCGAACTCATGACCGCGAACTTGCAAGGCAGGTGCATATGCTGCTGAGCTAAATCCCCAGCCCTACACTTTCACTTTTCAAGCCAAGATGCTTAGAGATATTAAATTACTTTTTTGTATTACAATAATTTTTGAATTATTAACAATTCCTAGTTTATTTTATTTTTATTGTTTATTTATTTGTTTATTAAGTGTTTGAGACAGAGTCTCACTGTGTACTTCAGGCTTCCTTTAAGTTCATTACTTAGCCCAGGTTGGCATCGAACTCTCAGTGATCCTCCTGCCTCAGCCTCACAAATGCTAGGATTACAAGTGTGCAACTATACTCCTAGTTTATTTGGCTTGTTTGTTTATCAAGTTGGAACACCAATGATTAATTTTGGTGAGTGTTATGGATTTCACATCTCACAAAATAATTTGAACAAGGGTCTCTCTGACTTTTGTCTCTTCTCCCCAATGAAACCATCCATAAAACACAGTCATTTACTAAATAAAGAGTGGTTATGAAACCACTGTTCCAGGTGATAAACTGGATTCAAGTTGATGTTTTCTCCCTTCAAATTTTTATGAGACTACCCACATATTTTTAAAAGATATGCACCCCTTAGTTCTAGATATTTGGAGGATGATTTGAGACAATCTCTCTGCACATAAAGTCCATAAAGTTTGCTGGTCCATACCAAGCAAACAAAAAACAAGCAAGCAAACAAAAACAAAATAAAAGATATAAGGGAACAAGGGCAGTGGAAAAGCAAAGAAATGGCCATAGTGAAAAATGTGTATTCAATTGACAATTAAAGGTGAACGAGTGGTATTTGGGAAGATGGGAACTCTTACAGCCAAGTGCTTCTATAAGTGGAAGACTATTTTTTTTTTAAAATCTGGTTCTTTCTCTAGTACCTGGTAAGATCTAGGTAACTCTCAAGACAACAGAATACAACAGTGCTAAAAACAGAAAGAGTGCTTGAATTGTATACGGGAAACAGTTAAACTCTAAAGTCTTCTTCTTGCCTAGGTTAGGAAAGTAGGTTGATGACCTTTCTCAACTTCAGAGGAAGAGAGAAGAAAAATTGTTTCCTAGAAAGGATCAGAAAGATTCTGAAAATGAGTCACAAAACCAAAAAAAACAGTTGAGGATATGGCTCAGTGGTAGAGATCTTGCCTGGCTGGCAGAGGACTGGGTTTGTTTAAAAACTACAAAATTTTAACAAAAATGGTTTTCAAAAGGGAAAGGCACATATTTGGGCTGTAGTGCTAATCATCTGTTAGAGGACTTCCCAAATGGACTTAGAGATAAGGAGATTTAACATATGAAAAGGATCCCAGCACATCTGTAATCACAGGTCACAGAACACAAATTGTTCAACAAAAAATCTCTAATCCATTTTCTTGGATTCATTCAGCTACCAGTGTACCAGGTGCTGGAATATATGAGACAAAACTAAACATGGAGGGAAGAGAGAGTCATGAAGAACAGTGATGTATTCTTTAACTTTGAAAAAAACAGCTATTTAGCAAGAGATCTTCAGGGCACTGAGTGTGAGAGGTCAATGTTTCAGACAGAGTAAAACATGTGAGCAAAAGCAGTGTCTTAGAAGCATCATGCTGCCATGTCTAATCTGCACCCCAAAACTTGACATAGGAGTATGCAAAACTTTCCGTAACACCCAGATACAACTGATGAAGGACCTGAAAAGAATATAAAGAAAAATATAACACCTAAGCTGTTAGATGTCTGCTGTGCTTAGTTCATGTTTCTTAAAACAGAATAATGAATTTTGAAGAACAATGGAGGTTAAGAATATGAAATTGTATTGAGGGGGTGACAGCCTGTGCCTTAGAAAGACAAGAAGGAACCCAGAAAATGGGGTACCAATGAGCCCACTTTCTGGAGAAAGTTTCAAAGGGCAAAATCCTGAGGTGGGTACAAAATTATGTGGTGAATACAACAGGGGACAAAACTATGATCAACCAATAAGGTTACAAGTCTAGGCCCTTAGGGAATGTTGATCCAATGGGGAAGCAAGTCACGTAGGAAGTGTACATGGAAAGAACAAAGATCCTTTTAGGAAAGGGTGCCTCGGTCCAGTGGTATTGGTCATCCACAGAGGTGACTGATGTCTATCTAGACTTTATTGGACCAGGTATTATCACTGACTTTATTTCTCGAGGAGGCATGTAGACCTAATTATTTCATTTCTGTCTTGAGATTGGTCTCCAAAAGATATGCCTCTGGCCAGTTTTAATGTGTTTTTATCTTTTGTATTGAGCCTTTCAAGGGCCTAGCTCTGCCTGACTGCCTATAATATTTTTAACTAACTCAGCTGTCTGTAACATTGTGCCCTCTGGAAAGGTACTGTCACGAAGGGGCAAGGGGCAATCATTATTTCGGCTTTTTCTGACTGCAGGGGGTCATAGTTGTGATTGATAGTTAGAGATACTCTTTAGAAGCTCTATCCAAAAGCCCTTGATAGACATGAGGCATTCTCATCTTGGGTAGGCACATAGCTTAAAGTCTAGAGGAGACAAGGCCAAATAAACAGTTAAATATGCATGGGAAAAACAGTGAGATTCAAAAGACTATTGTGACAATAACCAACAAATGTTTCTATCAGGAAGAGACAGGAATAGCCTCCCACAAAGAGGGTAAGGGAGGTCCAGGCAATTTTAGAATCCAACAAGGCATTAACCTATTGTCTAATATCTTGAACCGGCATCAAGATAGTAGCAGAAGAATCAGGAATATACACACAATATGTAGCTTTTATAATTGCACAACTACCCCCTTGTGCTGCTGTTAGAATGTTTAACGTTAATGCTGATTTTGGAGGATGGCTTGCCTCCGTAATTTTATTTTTTCCTTTGGGAGAGAAAGATCAGTGAAAGTGTCATTCAAGGCCCACTGTGTATAGTGAGCCAAAGTCTTGATATACTGTGTGACATCTTTTAATCATAGGGAAGCAAAAATGACAGAAGCCAGGTGATCATACCATGGAAATGCAGTTTTACATCGTCAGTGTCAGAGATGGAGTAAGTTTGTAGGTTTATTGATATTTTTGACATGTTTGCCTTGTACCTACACATATATCAATATGTATCTCTCAATCTGTCTAGAAGTTGGCAGGGGTCACAAAATGTTTCCACAGGACCAGTGAGTGCCTTTAGGAGCTTTTTTCTAATTCTAGAGCAATTAAACCAGTCTTTGACCTGTAAAGTTATGGTGTGTATATGCTTTTTGGGAGGTGGTTGGCGATACCAAGTCAACTCTACTACTAAAAATGGAAGAGGGTAGCCATGTAGTAGATTTAGGTCAATGAGAATAATAGTGATTTCTATGTGTTTAACATAAAGGGAGGCATTTGTAAGTTGTCTTTTAGTTAAAGTTAATCACATGTAATGATTCTATATCTGAGTAGAGTTAGTAGAGTTAGGTTAATGAGAATAATAGTGCTTTCTTTGTGTTTAACATAAGGGGAGGCATTTGTAAGTTGTCTTTTAGTTAAAGTTAATCACATGTAATGATTCTATATCTGAAAGTGACAACTTTTTATTTGAAGAGCATAAGATCAAACTAAAGAAAACAGAATAGAAACAGTCAAAACAAAAAAGTGAATATAATATAGGACGTCGAAACAAGATACTAAGGAATCATCAATGGCTACCATAATGCTTCTTGTCATCTTCAAAATAGCTCCCTATACCATCAGTCATAATAAAAACAATGAAAGTAAAATAATGAAAGCAATACTGGACCTTGAAACAAGATAATAGGAAATCAACAAAGGCTGCCATAATATACTTTATCATTTTAAAATAGCTGCCCATACTATCAGATATAATAAAATGAAACAAGACAGAATAAAACCAATCAAAACAGAACAATGCAAATAACACAGGGCTTCAAAACAAGGTAATAGCCGATTATCAATGGCTACCCCCTTCCTTTTTTAGATATTTCTTCTCCTTTCACTTTCACAGTATCCATTGTATACTGGGGATTCCACTAACTCCTTCAGTTTTTATACTAGCAGACAATACAATGTTCACCAATGTGACTGAGCAATTTCATCCATGAGCATGGCCTTAAGTTGCATCCATTTACCTACAAGATCCTTACAGTTATCCTGTTTTATAGCTGAGTAGCTTTCCATTGTTTAAAAATGTCATATTTTTCTTATACATTCTATGGTTGATAGGCAAATTATCCCTCCTTTTTTGTAGTTCCCCATCACTTGTAGTATTTTTCCCCCTTTGGGTTTCAGTGCAAAAATTTCCTTTTTAGTCAAATATTTCTGGTACACCACATGTTGATGGACCTTAATTTTTGTCTACTCTGCCTGTGTTTCTTTTTATTAGTAAATTGAGGCCATCTACATTAATGGTTACAGCCAACATGTACTGGGTCATCTCTGCCTTGCTAGTTTCCTCTCTTTGGCTCTCAAGTTTTCCCCTCTGTTCAACTGCTTGCCCCACTTGGCCATCGTTCTCTGCCCCTGTTCCTGGAACCATGGTCATCTTTCTCTCTCTCTAGAATGTCCTTCAGTAGTTTTTGGAGGGTTAGTTTGGTGGTCATGAATTCTTTCAGTTGTTCTTTGGCACAGAAGTATCTTGTTTCTCCATTAATTTTGAAAGATAGCTTTGCAGAATACATCAATCTGTATTGGAATTGATATTAAGTTGATAAGTCTGTTGTGATTCTGATAGGTTTTCCTGTCTGCGTGATCTATTTTTTTTTCTCTAACAGTCTTTAACATTGTGTTCTTGTGCTTAGTTTCTGGGATCTTGATCATGATATGTCTAGGTGTAGATTTATTTTGATTGTGACTAGTTAGAGTTCTATATGTGTCACTTATTTGTATGTCAGGTCCTTTTCCCATGTTTGGGAAGTTTTTGGCTATTCTGCTTTTTTAATGTCATTTGTGTTGACCCCTGCTTTTTCCCTGACACCGATCATTAAATTATTTTTTTGTGTGTTGTCTTGCAGCCTTTGATTTGTTATTTCCTGGTTCCTTGTTGTTTTTAAGAGATCTTTTCTTTCACAATCACTAACTGTAAATCTGTCTTCCAGGTCTGAAAATCTCTCTTCAGGTTCTCTGAAGTGGTCTTGCCAGCTTTCAATGGAGTTTTTAATTTCCTGGATATCTCTTTGAATCTGTTTCATGCCTTCTAAATCTCTCTTATATTCTTCACTTAGGTTTCTCTTCTGTTTGTATGCACCTCTTTTTTTTTAAAAACTCTATGTTTTCTTTTGATATGCTCAGCAATACTTTTATTCTGTTTTTCATTTCTTCTTTATTTGAGACAATAATTCTGATCTAATTTGTTTTCTAGCCTTCTGAAATTGTTTCTTTACTTCAGTTGCCATCACTTCAGGAACTTGAGGTGTGTCACTTCCGTTTTCTTCCATGATCATATCACCTGGACATGCTCTACCTGTGTTGGAAGCCAGAGACTGCCTTTTTCTTCTTTACCTTGACATTTTCTTGTATTCTTCTGGACAAGTGAGTTGTGGAGTACCAGGCACTTCCCACCTTGACTGTGATTTCTTCAAGGCATGGCAGGCTGATGCTCCCAGCCAGTGCTGGTTGCCAGTGGGCACATGGGAGTGGCACTGGCTGCTGTTTCTCCCAATCTGAACTGGCTACATGCCAGAAACATCCCTGATAGTGGCTGGTGTGCATGGGGCAGGATTGTTGCTTTTCCTGGCCTGTGCTGTCAAAGGTGTCATCATTATACCTACGATTGGTGTCATAGATTGATTTATGTCATCATTGTATCTATGATTGGTGGCTTTCACCAATGATTGGTGGTAGGACCTTATTTTTATTTACTAGGGGTTTTAGTAGTGTCTGTGGAGAGGCTTTAGTGGATTATGTCCACTTACCTTGTAATGTAGACTAAACTATCAATCCTTGGACTCTTGTATCTCATCATTGTAGTCTTGTGAGTTATCTTAATCATCTTTTTGAAGTGGAGATATCCAGGAAGAAAGTCTTGATTTATTTCACGAGAGGGAACAGGCCATATATCTAACAAGATGTTTGTTATAATGACTCTGAATCTTCTTGTGTCCTCGCCATAAAGGAATTGTAGTTCTTTTTAAGTGGCAAAGTAGTCAGTAAGAGGGCTAAGAGTAACATCTTAGATTACTTACTTTAGAACTTTGCCATTTTCTTTTTTTGAACAAGAATTTTAAGCCTTTAATGGGCTAACATGGATGTTTAGATTGTTGATCACAGTAAGCCACGGTCTCTGGTTTCCAGGGCTTGCATCAATTGTGCTGTATTTGTCAGATTTGGCCTGTTACCTTAACAACTGATGGAGTTGACAGGATCATGTGCGTGGTCTTTTTGAAGTTGCTGTTAGGGAAGGCAATGATGAAGGAAGAGATTTTGTTAGTGTGAAATCTCTGGATTTGAATATTTGATTTTCTTTTTCTTTAGGCTGAGTTTTTGTTAACTTTGAGGAATCTGTTGGAATTTAGCCAGTGAGGTGACCTGTTTTAGAAAGGCATGTGTTTTCTACTAAAGAGAAAAGCATTAGTGTATCAAGGGCATTTCTAAAGCATTTGAAATGGACTGAGGCCTAGAATTTGAAGTTTGTGTTTTGTTTTGATAATATCTCAATGTAGCAATGCCACTGCAGTGGGTTTTTAAAGTGATTTTATGAAGATATGTCCTTAGGGTCTCTCTCTCTCTCTCTCTCTCAATGATTTTGACCTCTCTTTCTCTCTCAATGATTTTTTCCTCTATGGAAAATGAAGGTGATAGAGAATGCCCAGCGCCCATATGACTGTTCTGGTTTTTTTTTGTCTTTTTTTGAGACAGGCATTTGCTGGGCAGTTCTGGCTGGCTTGAACTCTGTAGTGCCAGCTGGCCTCAGATTCACAGTGATTTTCTTGCCTCAGCTTCACAAGTGCTGGAAGTACAGGCAAGCACTACTATGCCCAAACTGACTGTTGCCTTAAAAGATGGCCTGTTAGTATCCTGTAAGCACTTAGGAAATCTAAATTTGGGGATGAATTTTGAGAACAAAACCTTCATCTCCTCTTGAACTTTTTTGTTTTATAAGGAGAGGTCTCAACCCAGTCTACAAAAGTATTTATCCAGACCTGTTATTGTTGGTGTTTCTTACTGTTTGGCATATGAGTAAAATCTGGTTGCTAATCTTTTCTTGGATATTTACTATGACTCTGTATACCTAGAGGTGCTATTGTCTGGCTGAGGAGTGTTCTTTTGACAGAGCTCACACATCTTCACTATCTGTTGTATTGTCTGAGAGAGTATCTTTCCCATGAATAACTTTGAGGCCATCTGGTTGGTCTTGTTTCTCTCCAAGTGAAAGGTCTGACGTAAAGACTTACTAACCTTTTGGTTGACTAACACCAAGAAGGAACAGTTTACCATCATTTTATTATAACCATCCTGATGGAAGGAACTAACACTCACAAGAGAGAATGAGAGACAGTCCAGTTGATTTTTGACTGAGAATATCTGGGCCAAGTATGAGTAAGGGACCCTTGCCCAATCAGAGGGCCCTGAATAGGGGGCCTCAAGCAGTTTCTTTTCCAGCTGTGCCGGCCAGTTGATTAGCTACTTTGTTAGCTCCTTTTTGGTGTCTTCTATAATGAACGACTGCCACTTTGGAGGGCATGTAGACAGCAAACGATAAAAATTTATCTATCTATTTATGATGCTTTACAGGAGATCTCTTTAATGTTAGATAATTTTTTATATGGCTGCATGAACATGCAAGATTGGGAATGTACATTTTGAGTCAATATAAATATTGACTTTTTGTCCTTTATTGAGTTGTAAAGACCTTGTCAGAGCTATGAGGTGTGTTAGTTGGGCATTAGTCTCAGTGGGAAGTTTGTTTGATATAGCATTAGTCCTGTGTACCCTGTTTTTTTTTTTTTTTTTTTTTTTTTTTTTTTTTTTTTTTTTTTTTTTTTTTTTTTTGGTCTTATTTTCTGTGATGGAACTGTCATCACAGAACAGAATCAAATTAGGGTCAAAAGGGGTGTGTCTAACAAGTCTGTGTATGTGTGAACAATCACCTGTTTATATACAGTTTTCTCTTAAAAATTAGCCTCAGTTTTCTTCCCTTGTTTTGGTAAGGTGGCAGGGCTCATGGAGGATCATGTGTTTACTTGAGTGACTGATGGGTCCTCTTAGAAGTAGAGCCTGTTATTTAAGAAGCTGGTTGTCTGATAACCAAAGGTTGCCTTTGGAAGAAAGAATCCTTGCCACATGGTGAGCTGTATATACAATTAGAGCTTTAGGGCTGTGGATTTAGCTAAGTGGCTTAAATGCCTGACTGGCAAGGGTGAGGTCACCAGTTTGATTTCCAGTACTGGAAAAAAAAATTAGAGCTTTGTCTAAAGTCGGCTTTGAGGCCTCAGGTACTAAGAGAGCTACATCAGCCACAGCTCTAAGGCATGAAAGACATCCCTTTGCTACAATGTCTGGGTCATGACTTAGATACCCTGTACGCTGTTCAGTACATCCTCAATCCTGTGAAAGCACTTTCAAAGCCAAGTTCCAACTATTACCCATGTTGTGACTGAAATGGTGTGTTATTGGTAGGTTCCATTCTGGAACATTTAGAAGCATTTCTTTAAGTTTCTGATATGTAGGTAAGAAAGCAGCTTCCCAGAATAAAATATGGGTATCTGTCTTTTGAACTTCTTTTATAAGTTGGTATAAAAGTTATGTAATCTCGCCATATCCTGCCATCTAAAAGTGACAACCTGAGTGATTGAGTTGCCTTTTCTTTCCTATGCTTCAGCCTTTTGCCCATTCTTGTTGCTGAACTATCACCTTCAAAAAACTTACTACATGGTAACATGTAATAATAACAACAATGGTAATAATAATGATACTAAAGGCAACAAAAGCCTGTAATTCCTAGGAACCCCTTACCTGTTTTAGGGTCCTGGGCTATGGAAAAGAAAGTATTTTTTATCTTTTCTCCCAGCCTTCAGGTTTCCTGAGATAAGATAAGGACCAAGTATTTTATCTGAAGGCATCAAAGTTATGTTTGGAGCTCGAGATCTTATTTAAGGGCACAGTTATGAAAATATTCAAGGCATCAGTATAGAATAGCAAACTTATAGACATATTATAGGAAGGTAAAAGATAAGTAAAAGTTCAAAAAGTTAGCTAAAAGTAAAAGTTAAGTGGCCTCTGTCTACACTTCTGCTTCTTGTCAAGTAAGCATCCTGCTACTTTCAGTCAGCCTTGACTGTCTCAATACAGCTGCTTTTCTTCTGATAATGCGCTGGGTCAATTTGACCATGTCCAACTTGTGTTTTCCTTAATTAACACAGTATATATTGTTTTGCACTTGCTTCAAGCACTTTGTGTGGGACAAAGTGGCTCAGTTAAGGACACCCTTAAATTTGCGTGTTCTGCTTGAAACCTCTCCCTTGATGCCCAGGATGTTGTATATTATGGTAATCAGTTCCTTTTATCTATTTAGAACTAGCTTGCTTGACAATATGTGAACTAATTCATATAACCAATCATGTAATGTAATAACCTGCCATCAGCCTCGTACTTCCTGCTTGCAAACTGTATTAAACTGAACACTAAGCTGACTCATGACTGGTGATTTGGATTCTGTTATAGTTCCCCAGCCCACCTGTGTAAGATCAATACAGTTGCCTTCTAGATTCCTTGGTGCAAAGCGTCTTCCATTCAGTTTGATACTGGGTTTTCCACAGCATCATAATCTCTATCTGCTAGAAGATTTAGCAGAGCATGGGTACCTTGGCTAGAAAGCTTTTCTGAGGGACACACGACAGTACATCACCTATGTATTGTAGGAGTGTGATTTTGAAACACTTAAAACACATCAAGCCCTGTGGAAGCACTTGTCCCAAGAGATGAGGACTGCCTCTGAACACTTGAGGAAGCATTGTCTAAGTCAGTTGAGGACTTGGTCATGAGGCCTTTTTGAGGGAAACAGAAACTGGAAATCTGTATGTAAAGGAATACAAGAGAAGGCATCTTTTACATCTAACACTGAAAACTAACTGGCACCTTTCAGGATCCGAGTAAAGAGGGTGTACTGGCTAGGTATCACTGTGTAATTGGCACCATTGTCTCATTTGCCAATCTAAGTTTCTGTACCCACCTTGATTTTATAACAATACAAACAAGCAAGGGCCGCAAATCAAGTAGAATGTTTGTGAATAGTGACTCCAAAACATGGTAGAAGTCAGACAGACTTAGGGAGCACTTGACATAAACATCTCATCTTTAATCTCTGTTTTGTTTTGTAGTGTTTATCCAAGCAGAGTTAAGAGCATAGAGACTCCTCTCTGTTTAGTCATAAAGAAATCTACTGTTTTTTATTTTAATTATGACAATGACTAATGAATACATTAAATAAAGATACCTACTATTTTGTGATCATTGGGACAATAAGATTGTTACTACAGGGTCCAAATCTGGGATCTGGCTTGTAGTTTGTTTTTTTTTTTTTTGGAGGGGGCATGTGTGTGTGTTTGTTTGTGTTGGAGACAGGGTCCTGCTGTGCACCCCAGTCTGTCCTTGAACCTGCAGTGATTCTCCTAACTCAGCCTGTCAAGTGCTGGAATACATGTATACGCCACCATGCCTGGCTCTGGTCTCTGTTTGGCAGACTTGAAGACCTTTGGTAGCAATGATTCCAAATAAGAATCATGAATTCTGAAGTAGATAACAGGAACTTAATTTATACTGCAAAGTTAACAAAGTTCAGTAGCTAGAATATTTATATTGGCAATTTCATCTTACAGGTACATCTATGGAAGAAGCCAAATATTTACCTAAAAGGGTACTTGGAAGTTCACCAAATACTATATTGCTAATATACTGAGAGACTGAAAGATGTATTTTTAGAAGAGTTGGTGGGACTGGAAATCATGGCCTCTCGTGGCTGTGTTCTGAAATACTGCAGGTATGGCTGGAGACTTCCAGTATGGACTGGTTCAGTGTTTGGAGCCTCTTTTATACCTAGCTTAGCTTTTTTTTTTTTTTAAAGTTATTACTACTTTTTCCATCTTTTGATTATACTTTGCTGTTGAGTGTTTAAAACCAAGTGAAAGGAAGAATTGTGCTAATCAACAGTAATCTACCTATATACTTGCCAAGGTCATTTAAATTTCCCCTAAGGTAAGTTACTTTTGGGACTATGTGAAAAGACTCTTAGCTCCTCTAGATTTTGAAAATATACTGTTCATATTATTGCTAGAATGGATCATGATATTTTCTTGACTATATGGTTTTCCTTGAAATCATAATGTCTTTCCCCTCTTTAGTGAGCGTCCTTTGTGAAAAATGTCTTTTGGTTGACTCCTGACCCTTGAGGTCCATCAGTTCTCTTTCTTGGGTGCTTGAGTGACTCATTAAAGTTGTAGCATAAGTTTAGAGGGGACCCATCCCAATGCGGAGCCTGGTTGACTTTGAAGGGAAAAGTCCAAAATATTGGTTGTCCTCTAAACCTTTTATTTTATTCTTTTTAAGCTTCAATCTCTAAGCTCTAGTTGTTAAATACTCAGAAGGCCAACTCTAGCTGTCTTGAAGTAGGAGCATTAGTTCTTAATTCTAATTAATATGATCCTTTCTGAATATCGGGTACTTTGACATATAAAGTATGACTCTAAATTGAGGCCTTCCTTGCGCTGCCTTGCGGGCCAGTTTTGGAATCTGAAAATCCCACTTCCTCTCTGTCAGTGAGGCTCACAGAGTAGGATGAAGGCTGGCCCTGGAGGAGTCAGTGCACAAGACTGGATACCTTGCAGCTGTGGGTGAGAGGAGCAGACACCACTGCTGAGGACCAGACCTCAAGACAAAAGATGAAGGGAATGCACCCACATACTTCCCCTAGGGATAAACAACAGTAATTGATGTTCTAAATCGACATTCTTTACATCAGGAAAGCCAGCCACTGACCCAACCCCTCCATGAAAAGCCCCTGTTATGTTTCATGCCTGCTTGCTCCATGACTTGCTTTGCCATTCGAACCTCACTGAATCCGTAAGCAATTCTGCCCATAATATTGATAGACCGTAGTTTTGCTGCAGTTTGTGTTCATCTTGCTTTTCTCCAGCAATATCCTACTGTTATTGTGCAAATGAAGATGTAGAAGAATGGCAAGTCCTGTGGGTTTTTTTTTTTATATATACTGTATGTATACTTTGTTCACTTGTGATATTAGCCAGGTCTAGCAAAAGACAGACAAGACATGCATTGCTTGTATTGCATACTTTTTAATGATAATGTTATCTTTTTTTTTTTTTTTTACATTATATATAATCCTGTGGTGAATTAGTACTGCAAGCTCATCAGTTCTAGATTTAGTTGAAATGTGTGCTTCTAAGTTAGGGAAGAAAAACAACTCATTTAATCTGTCTTTAATGCCTTCACCACGCAAGATCCACTTAAATGTTCTTTCAAGGTAAAGTAAATTGACGTATAAATTGTGAGTGTATATTTAAAGCTGTATAAATGTAGCATTTCTCAGAAAATACTTGAACCAAGGGCCACATCCATTATGAACACCAAATTCTTAGTTCAGACAGTCTCTAGATTTAGCAGTTTGGCATTCTGCTCCATAACATTTTTTGTACTGTTTAGCAAAGGGTGTTAAACTGTTTTATGAAGTGGCTGAAGAGATTAAGGCATCAGATGCCTACACAGCTGATGTTTTACTGAGATCCATTTGTTTCAGGATGGTCTTTTGCTCTGTTTTAAAAATGTATGATTGGCAAATAATGGTACCATTCAAGATTAATTCTTTATTGCAAAGAGCTAAAGGTACTGGAGATGTCTTTGAGAATCAAGAATTTCAATTGATTTCACTAGCATTAGTTCTATCAGCTACTGAAAAATGTAGAGTTAATAGCAAGTAATGAACACACCAGTGAACCTAAGGCCTTCAAGGAAAAAGTAATTTGTTCAGCTCTGTGAATGTTATTTGTAGGTGAAACAATGTGAGTGTGATCTTTCACTTAGCTGCTTCTCCTTTCATTTGTAAAAGAAGCAAAATGAGCTGCAAAATGAAAATTCTGCTGTTACACTCCACAGCCGCTAACATACTGAGAAACATCTCGATTTTCGCAATGGTTTCTCCATGCAACCCTGTAACGAAAAATGAAACACAGACAAAAAGTTAAAACTCGTCTTCATTGTATTAATCATATTTCAAATACTTGAGGAGAACAACATATTTTTGTCAATAAGTAGAATACAGGCTATAGCTAGAGCTGTTATGGTTGCTGTTTATTAGCAAGAGATGTATAAATATACTTTGTTCCTCCCCAAATCCTTAGTAGAGCACAGAATGCTGAGAAGTAATATTGCATTATGTTTATTGCACATTTACTTATTCTACAAATAATTTCAAAGTATCACAAGGAACTACTGTAGTGTGTAGAACCTTAGAAATATTAGAAATCCCCCAAAATAAAAGGTGGATTTGAAGAGGAAGATTCTGGGTAAGTTAAAGTAGATTGTTTCTTGATGGATGGAGGGAAAACATTGTTTCATGTAAGTCAAAAATGTAATTTTTGGCTCCCAGAACAATGCATTTTTGTGTTAAAAAGCTTCTCTAATTGCACATATCACAGGAGATAAAAGTTTTATCAGTTAATTCTTAACACATACCATGCTTTGATGCCTTGTGGATCCCTGACCACCCTCTTTGCGCAAGCCACCGCTTGAGTGATGTTATCTTGCAACAAAACTGAAAGACAGATGAGGAAGATTGAGGACTGTCATTGGAACTTCATTTTCAGTTAGATTAATCCAATTGAGTAAAACAAGCCTTCATTTATCACATTTGATGTGAAACAGAGCATTCTGTTTCTCATGCGCTAACATCACAGAAAACCCTGAAATTTCCAATATGAGTGACTGCCCTTTTTTTCTGCACACTGTAAATAACAAGTTGCCTATTTTGTTTTATCCAGTTCTACTGATAATTCATCCTGAACAAACAATAAGAAATGCACATGTACCTATGCACAATGGTGTCCTTAGCATTTCCAAAAGGAAAAATGTCGCTAAGTGCTTAACAGCTAAGAGTTGGGTCAATAAATTATAGTATTCACATATTAAGTCTATTCTACCTCTTTATTTTCTTAAGTTTAGGTTCCAGGAATCAATTTCATGACCTTGCACTTGCCAGGCAGGCACTGTGCCACTGAGCTGTATCCCCTGCCCATATTCAACCTCCTTAAAAGCTATGACAGATTTGTATTTGTTGCTATGAAATAATTTTGTGTGAGAAGCAAACAGTCAAGAAGTATATATAATAAAATCTAATTTTTGTAAAAGCACACATAGCTTATGTATTTGTATGTAGGCCCAAATGGGCATGATATAACCTTAATTCTATGTACATTATTGAGAGAGAATTATTAATGTAAGTAAAAGTGCTCTTTGTCCACCATCTTGTAATAAAAGTGCCTAATAAAATTCTCCTCAGCTATTCTGCTAGTGATAATTTGTCCTAAAGAAATAATAAGAAATTCACCCAAGCACATATACACAGTATTGTTCTTAGCAATTCATAAAAGGGGAAAATGGAAATAAACTAAATGCTTGTTAGTACAGCTGGATCAAAAAATTATATAGTATTCATAAAGTACAATTCTATTAACTCTCTTTATTAATAACACAGATTGGCACTTGTTGATATGGAAACAATTTTCTGTGATGAGTGAACTGTAAAGCAGTGTATACAAAAAAATTTTAATTTCTGTATAAACACACATTGTTTCCCCATTTCTGTCTGGGTCCATGTGGGCATGATATAATTTTACTTGCATAAGCAAGGTTGATATGTATTACTTTGGAATATCCAGCCAAAATAACCAGTAGATATATATCGCTGCATAGTATGATTTTCAATATTGGTTTTTCTTGCTGGCATTTTCTAATTTGTATTCAATGATATATAATATGTATAATATATATATTATATATTATATTATATATTTTATATATATAATATGATAGGAAAAATTCCAAAAATTAATCAACCTGACTAAAAAATATTCAAAACTTCCCTGTCCCTTGGATATTTTAATATTTAAATAATTAACAATGTCAAATTTGCAATATTGGTAAGCTTTTATGTGGTAAAGATTCCACACGTGATTTCTATTTTAATACTCATGTCCTTGGCATGTAATAAATTCTGCATGCTCCTTTGTTGTCAATAAAATGAATTTCATCACAAATGAGAAAATCCAGACTAGTGATATAGCTCAATGGCACAAGCACCTGCCTGTCAAGTGCAAGGTCCTGAGTTTGATGCACAAAACAAACAAGAAAACAAACAAACAAAAAAGAAAAAAAATCCAAGACAGAACAAAAGAAAGAAAAAGAAAACAAAAGAAAAGAAAAATGACTAAACCCAGAAGTTAACTTTCACGTGTGATAGTGATTATCTGGAAAATAATTTTTTCCAGATAAAAAAATCCAGTTAAGCAAATGTAAATTTACAAATAAAATATCAAAGAGGTACTGCTGCACATTAAAGTGAAAGATATATACACTGCAAAATGTTACCTATAGTCAGAGCTAAAATATTATAGGTACCCATTACTGCCTTATTTTTAATGGATAGCATTTCATAACAGAAGGTAAGATAATCACAAAAACACCCTATGACCAAACTTCCCTTGAGCTGTCTCTCTGCAAATAGGAAGTATGACACTGCTCTGGACAAAGCTTCTGTAAGGCTTTTTACAAGAAAATCATAAATAATTGTAGAAATGTTTGAACGTTTCAAAGCATCAACATTTATGATATTGCGTCTTTATTTTATTTTTTATTTTTAACTTTGTCATGGTGAAGATGGAACCCTGGGACCTCTGTTCCTGTTAGGCAGTACTCTACTCTGTTATGTTCCAGAGCTAATTTCTCACTTATGGACTTTTGAAGGGGATGAAGCCACTGTCTTATAGTTGGGAAGGAGTTTCTCTAAGGTAGCAGGTATGTTATTGCCATTGACCATATTATGTGTAAGCAGACAGGTCCTGGCCATCACGTCTGTAGTCTCTTGTCTTACCACTGCAGGATATGCCACAGGCGTTCACTGCTCCTGGGGTTTTGCCGTCGTTACACCAGTAGCGACTATTAATCTGGAATAACCCATAGTCAGTGCTTTTGCTTCCAGGATTGTAGTTTGTAGCTTTTGTATTATAATCACTCTCCCATTTGATCAAACACATCCCTGAAAAGAAATTGGCTTTTGTCAGAAAGAGTAACACTAAGTGATTTATAAAGTATCCCCATACCAATTCTATTCAGCTAATGCTAATTGATGAAGATGGACTTAATTTATAAACTATTTCAACACTTTACTTACTTTTTGTTGTTGTTGCTTTGAGACAGGTTCTTGGTATATTTCCAAAGGTGGTCTCCTGGTCTAAGATTACTCTCCAGCCTCTCAAGTGCTGGGATAACAGGCACGTGCCACCCACCACCCACGACTATCAATTCCATAGTTTTAAAGGGCTCCTAAGAGGATCTTTTTGTAGTGCAAATCAATTTTTGATACTAATAAAGAAAGGGAAAATACTTTTTAAAAAATTTAAAATATTTGTTTCTCCCATTGCTTTTGCTTTCCTTCTAATCTCATCCCTTAGCAAACTTTCAGCTTAGAATAGCTAAGTCAGCAGAGTTGTTGAGTAAATTTAGTAAATTTATAGTAGGTACATATGCTGATGAAAAACTGCCTGTGTATGTGTGAGTCTGTGTGTGTGTGTGTGTGTGTGCATGCTGAGGAACTGAACCCAGGGTCACATGTATGGTAGGTAAATTTTCTAGAACTAAGCTATATTCCTATGTCTTTTAATTTTATTTTCAAGTAAGGTCTTGCTATGTGTCCCAGACTGACCTTGAACTTCCAGCCCTATCTGTCAGTTTCTCTAGCAGCTGAGATTACAGGTCCGTGCAACTGAGTCAGGCTAAAAATGCTTTGCATTAGGAAATGTAAGGAATTCTTGGAGTGGGATGAATTTGCCTATAATACCTAAGGTGAATTTACTTGGCAAGTTAGGATCTTGACAACAAGAATTAAAGAATAGGAAAGATTATTCTGTAATTTTATTCATCCATCTCTGCATCTCTTCACTAACCTTTCCAAAAATAGTTATTCAGGGGAAAATATTTGAATTCAATCAGAAAGAACAGTGCTCATACTGACAAATATCAAGTAAGGTATAAAGTAAAAACTCCTTGTGACACATCATGAGTTGCCTAGAAGATGATGAAAAAAAGTCAACCTTGAGAAAATAAGAAGAGTATAATTTTTTGGTGAATTTCAGAAAACCTTTAACCAAAGACTGAAGAGGAGGAAGGCTCCTACTCTCCATATTTGAGTTCAATGTAAGTTTTAAAGTTGTTTTCCCCAGAAAGTCCCATGTCATGGCGACTGTGCCACTCTAGTCCCTCAGTGTCCGAATTCCAAAATGGGTCCTCAATGTCTGTTACTCAGCCTACTTTGGCCTTTGAATCTGAGACTATTTAATAGGCCAATCTGGAGTGGCTGGGAAACATAGCAAGTTGCATGTGAGGTAGAATGTTTAGAATGTTTCCCACTCACCCCCTTACTCCTTCATCCCAAATTTGATTTGTTGTACCAGAAATCAAACTCATGGCCCTACTCTTGCCAGGCAGATATTGTGCTGGTGAGCTATATCCTCGGCCCAGCATTTCTGAGATTAAGCACTGAAATGACATTTTAACCATTGTGAATATTCAGACCCACAAAGAAATTCAACTGTCTAGTCACAAAAATGTCCTGCGACAATTTATTCTTAGTACTTCTTCCATATGTGGCTAATGATTGGGAGGTTAGGAGGAGAGCAGACTTACAGTTTGCCAGGCTGACTCCACGGTAGCCATCCATTCCAAGACTCTTTAAAATTCTGGCCAACTCACATCTTTTGTAGACCTTGGCCTGGACAGTCACAGTAAGGAGGAGAAGCCCCAGAAGGAGGAGAGCCTTCATGTTGACTGGGAAGCCAGGTCACTGGGCTGCCTATGGTAAGCCAGTAGTGGTATTTAACATCCTTGGACTTCCTTCTTCCTTCTTTGGTAGGCTTACCCTTTGACCTTTGGGCAAAGCAGAAAGTACCTATTGGTCCATAAACTTCAAAAGATTTTTTTTTTAATATTTGGAAAGAGATATTTTGTTGTTTTGAGAATTAATCTATGGTGAATTACAGAATGATAATCTTTGTAGCCTTGGCTTACAGTGAAGTGGGAAGTAACACTGTAACTGTAGCAGGAACTTTTTTCTATGTTATTGTGAATTTGAACAAGTGTGGAGAAAAATATGAACATTTTGTATAGTTTTAAATCAGCTATGACTTATGACAAACATCCATTTTCATTAATTTTTTTGTATATTCACTTTCTTACTGATCTTCACTTGAAATTGTTCTGTACACTCTTTTGCACCAAATGGACACAATGCATATATAAGGTATATAGCGTGATACCTTGTTTCTCATCCAGTTTCCTACTCTGGACTTTTTGTAAGCATTATAAGTTGTTTAGTTGTGTAAATAATGTTTACTACAACCAAAAAAGGCCCATGTGAACTCTTTTTATTAGCTCCCTTTCTACCATTTCTTGTTCCTGTCTCCATGTTAGAGAATAAAACATCATTATATATCAGTAACATTTTAAAAATTAGTCTACCCACACCCATATATCCGACTGATACCTTAAAACAGTCATCTCAGAAGGTTGTGCACTGTTCTAAAAACAAGGTGTCAGGACTGGAATAAAAAAGCAAAAAACAAAAAACAACAAACAAATAACAGAAAACATTCTCTGAATATGCCTAGGAAGGAAAATCCTGAGCCACAGAAAATACTAGATGACAGTAGTTTCTCTTGTTTTTCAACTGTGGTAGGTTCTTTCTGCTTAGCCATTAAAGATTACCAGTTCTGGCTCTCAATTGCTGTTGGGGACCCTGTCAAAAGTAACTCAATTTTTTTTTCAGAATTGACCTCACTTCAGTTGTTTAGTAATATACAGAGCTAAATTTGGGTGTCCCCAAAAGACAGAAATCTGCTAAAAAGTTACTATTTTATCCCTTGTGTACTTTTCCTACCTCAACCTGGAAGAACATTCAGTTAGGATGTATGAGGGTTTCAGTCCTATAGTGACGAAATCAATTTTTCTTTTCCAATATTTGAACAGTATAGAGATTTGATTTCTGGGGTTGGATGACCAAATATGTGCTTGCCTCTTAGAGCCAATTGATAACAGTCATACATTGTGGCTACTTCAAAAGAAAAAGGTGCTTTTGACTTCTTTAATTATAATCCATGGGGCAGGAATTACAGGTAGTGATAACATTCAGCTACTGTGATAGCTAAACTTAATTGTTAACTTGATTGGTTAACAGCCAACTAGGGGATTAGTAAGTCAGTCTTTCAGGTGCGCCTGGGTGGATGGTGGAGGGCTAGGGGATGTCTCTCTCTGGCTCCTTCCCCTTCTTCTCTGGTGCTTCTCCTTTGCTCTGCTCTCAGCTGTCATACACAGTGTAGTGTGGCTATCTCATGCTTTTCTGCCGTGCTGGTCCTGCCTTGGAGCCAGTCAACCATGGACTGAGTCATTAGAAACTGTGTGCTAACTAACCCCTCATCCTGTAAGTTGTGCCAGCAACAGGAAAGCTGACCAACATAATTATAGTTTTATTATTTCATTTAAAATAATGAAGAAGCTATTTAACAATAACATCTCAAATAGGTATGATTTGGGATGTGGTTTATTTTTCTCAGAAATTTTGCGTACGCTTCAAGTTGTATTTATTGCCTTATGTGTATTTTTGTTTTGTAGGAAAGATGCTTAGAGATCTTAGAGTTTTTTGTATTTTAGTGGGCAATACTTTATTATTTATAATTCCTAGTTTATTTAGCTTATTTTCTTCTCAAGATAGGGAAACAATAATTAATTGTGGTGACTTTTACAGGACTCATGTTTCACAAAGGCAATTTGACCAAGGATCTCTCTGACTTTTGAGTATTCTTCCCAATTGAAACCATCCAATAAACAACTACTTTGAAGATAACAATATGCAATGTATTAACTAGTGTTAATTTTGATTATTTTGTTTTGAAATTCTGTATCGTTTTCATTTGTTGTTGTTCTTATCTTTTTTTAAAGATCAAAATTACTGTAGGAAAAAACACAGCCATTTATGAAAGTCTAAAGATATTTATGGGGCCAATTTTAGAGACAGTGAGCTAGAGTAACAGATCTATCTTTGCTCCCTTCCAAATCCTAGCAAAATACCAACAGGACTGAAGCTAGCACACATCTATAGTTCTAGACACTTGGAGAATGACTTGAAATCTCTGTGCACATGCAGTCCAGATCAGCCTGGTCCATAGCAACAAACAAAACAAAACAAAGCAGAAGGTATAAATGAACAAGGGCAGTAGAAAAGGAAAGAAATGACAATAGTGAAAAATATCTATGTAAGTTGATCAAAGGTGAATGAGTGTTATTTTTGGAAGATAGGAAAGCTTTCACCAAAGGGCTTTTCTGGGGGAAATCAATCAAAACAACAAGCTGGTTCTTGGCCTAGAATCTGGAAAGATCTACGTAACTCTCAAGGCAGCAAAGTACAGTAGTGCTTTGAAGAAGAAGACTGCTTGGATTCTATATGTAGAGCAGTTAAACTTTAAAATCTTCTCCCCAGGTCAGGAGAGTCAGTTGATGATCTTCCTTGGTCCCAGAGGAAGATGGTGGGAAAAAACACTCCTTAGAGAGTTTGAACAAGAGATTCTGAAAATGAGACACAAAACCCCCTAAATGATTGGATATATGGCTCAGGGGTAGAGATCTTGCTTAGCAGTAAGCTGGCTGGATTTGATTTAAGAACTACAAAAATATAACAATAAACGTTTTAAAGGTACATGGTTGGCCTATAGAGATGATCACCTATTAGAGAAATTGAGTGAGAGATAATAAGGAAATTTAATGTATGAAAAGGACTTTAATACACATCTGTAGTCATGGGTCTTATTTTAACCACAGAACCAAATTTCTCAAAAGAAAGTCTTGGTGTTTCATTTTCCTGGTTTCATTCAGTTACCAAGCAAAAACTAAGCATGCACCTAGACCACTAGGTACAAGAAAATCTGAGACAATAGTACACATGGAAGGTAGGGATAGTCAGGGAAGACAGTGAGGTATACTTGAGCCTTTAAAAAGTCCCTTTTAGCCATGGGACTGCGGGAGGCTGAGGGTGGGTTTTCAGTGTTTAGATAGTGTGAGCAGTGTGAGCAAAAGCACTGTTTTAGATGTATCTTCCTGCATGATCCAATCACCTGCCAAAAATCCAACCTTGAATCATGAGGCTTTGAAGAGACACCCAAACACAGCTGAAGCTATCAGGGAGTTGAGGGAGGGGACTGCATGTGGAGGAATCCCCAAAAACAGTGTTGAAAGTAAGAATATTTTCTTTAAAAAGCTATTTATTTAAGTTCAGATATTTGTAGAGGTGTTTATAAAGTTTAAAAATACTTTTGTGAAAGGCATCCTGGCTTTCAAATTGTTATATTGTTTTTGGTGCTCTTTCTTTCTTTCTTTCTTTTCTTTCTTTCTTTCTTTCTTTCTTTCTTTCTTTCTTTCTTTGATACACAGTTTATTAGGCAGAATTTGAAGTGCACACTCAAAGAAATAGAGTATAGGTCCTTAAGAGAGAGAGATGCAGTATATTCTGGAGATTAGGTCTTTTTATGTGTTTTGAGAGGTAGACATGTAGGGAATTTGTGAATCTGTAGGAAGTTGTATCTTAGTCTTGTTTTATGAGGAAAAAGAATGGCCACAGAAAAATCATGACCCACTTTATAGGTGAAAAAAATGAGCCAAGTATTTTAAAAGATGGGTCATCTAAAACGTTTTTCCATAAAGCATTGTTTGAATTATCTGAGTCTGTTCCCTTTAGACCCTTCTTGATCCTTATGAACTAAGCTAATTCATGGATTTAAAGTATTTTTAAGGGATTTTGGATGTGATGGACACGGAAGAAAGAAGTACAATCAAGTCCAGGGAATACAGATATAGATAACCTTGTGTAACTTTGTGTCCAAAGGTTGTAGTCTTCTTAAAAGTACGATTTTAAAATTATTACTTTCTTTACCTCCTTTCTGCACATCTTTATATTTTTTCTATAGTACTTCGCTTTCTCCCAGGTCTTTGATCCATAATTATTAAGAGATGCAAGGGGTCCAAAGTTCCACCGTCCTATGGCTGCCTCAGGCTGAAAGGAGACAGTGATCCTGCATAGCCAGGAATCAAAAACTTCACTCTGATTGATCTAAAGAAAACAGAGGAAGATGTGTCTCATTGTTTGATGAACCACCATACTTTGATAGCTTGGAAAAGAGAAGAAAGTTAGCGAGCCATTGACTTCTAAACTTCATTTTATAGCCATGTTAAACAAGGGCTTCAAATTAAAGCAGAGCACTAGTGAATAGTGGCTCCAAAACATGGTGGAAGTTAGACAAATTTAGGAAGCATTTGGCATCCGTTTCTTACCTTTAACATTAATCCATTTGTTTTGAAATATTTACCCAAGTACAAAGGTGGAGTTTAAGAGTATTAAGTCTCCTCACTGTTTTGTCAATAAGAAATTCAATGTTCTCTTATTTTAAGTATAACAATGACCACTGAATAGATCAAATAAAGATATCTATGTTTTTGTGAACATTGGGCCATTAAGATTCTTATACAGAGCTCAGAATCCAGAATTTGGCCTCTGTTTTGTAGACTGGAAGACCTTTTGTAGTGCTGGCTACAGATAAGAGGCATGTAAAATCTGACGTAGATAACAGAAAGTTAATTTATACCACAAAGTTAACAAAGTTTAGTAGCTAGAATGTTTAATAGTGGCAATTTTATCTTACAGGTATATCTATGGAAGAAGCCAAATCTTTACCTAAAGGGTACTTAAAAGTTCACCAAATACTATATTGCTAATATGCTAAGACAGGCTGAAGGACACATTTTTAGAAGAGTTAGTGGGACTGGGAGTCACGATTGCTCATGGCTGTGGGCTGAAATAATGTAGATATTGTTGAAGACTTCCAGTATGGACTGGTTCAGTGTTTAGTGCCTCTTTTATACCCGGTTTAGCTTTTTTTTGTTTTTAATAAATTACAGATTATCCCATCTTTAGTTATAATTTGCTGTTGAGTGTTTAAAACCCAGGAAAAGTAAGAACTGTGTTAATCAAAATTAAGCTACCTATATATTTGCCAACATCAGTTAAGGTTCCCCAGAGGTAAATTACTTTTGGGACTATGTGAAAAAACTCTTAGCTTCTCTAGCTTTTTGAAAAATATACTGTTCATGTTATTGTTAGAATAGATTGTGATCTTTGCTTGACTACATGGCTTTCCTTGAAACCACAGGGGCCTTCTTCTCTTTAGTGATCCTCCTTTGTGAAAAATGAATTTTAGTTGACTCCTGACCCCTGGGGTCCAACAATTCTCCTTCTCAGGTGCTTGGGTGACTCATTGGAGTTGTAGCATAATTTTAGGGAGTTCCCCTCACAATGCAGGGTCTAGAGGCTTAAAGGAAAAATTCCAAATTCTTGTTTTAATATTTTATTTGATCTTTTTTAGCTTTGTCCTCCAAGCCTCAGTTGTTAAATACTCAGAAGGCCAATTATACCAGTCTTGAAGTAGGAGCAGTAGTTCTTAATTCTACTATAATCCTTTCTGAATATCAGGAACTTTGAAATACAAAGTATGACTAGAGACAAGCTATCTCTTTCATTAATCATGGTCAGAATTAGTGTTAGGAGTCATTGTCATATTCTTTCTGCACTGGAGGTGATAACCTACCTTTTTAACATATTACGTAGGTTGTTTTTTAGAAGTTATATTCCTGCAGAACATTAACAGATAATAGTTGTAAAGTTTTACAAGGAAAAAGCAAAATAAAAAATAAGAGGAAACATAGCATTTTAGAACAACCATTATGATAACAGGCTCAGTATATTTTTTTATTACCTCCAAAAATATGTTTAAACTGGACGTGATAGTGTACACGTGCAATAACAGTACTCTGGAGGCTGAGGCAGGAGTATTGATGCAAGTTTGAGACCAGCCTGGGCTACATAGTGAGATCAAGGCCAACCTGAACTACATAGCAAGACCTTATCTCAAAGAAACAACCAAAAGCATATTAAAAATACATTTAAATTCTCAGTTTAGCATGAAATAGTTTATCAGCAGGAGGTTACCCTTACATAATTATAAAGTATTAAATGATATAAATAAAATGTTCATCTATACTTGCTACTTTTTTAATGAAGTGCTTTTGTATGTAGAATGTTCTTTTCAGATGTACTTTATAGGTGAGTAATACCTATAATCTTTAATTATAGCACTCTTTTTATAGGAGGTTTCTATCATGTCTCATGTTCTCATTCTCTTAGTGATAAATAGGTATTTATCTAGTAGATATTATCTGCTAGGCAAGTACTGTGCTAGGACTTCAGGCTGTAGTAGGAACTAGGTAGATATCATCCCTGCCTTCTCAGAGGTGTAGAAAGTAAACATGGTGACTGAAAACGAATTTTAATTTCATCTTTGTTGTTGTTTTTTTGGACCCGGGGATCGAACTCACAACCTTGCACCTGTCAAGCAGGTGCTTGTCCCTCTGAGCTCAAGCCCTGGCCTTGAAAACAAATTTTAAGTGTGAGGATTTCTACAGAAGGAGAAGCACAACATTAATAGAGCAGACAAACATGTTTATAAAGTTCTAGGAAAGACCTGAATGATGAGTTGTAATAGTCAAATGAGGGGTTGGGGGAATTGGGGCAAGTTGATGCTAAACATGGTGTTCTGAATCCAAGATGGAAGACCAAAGCATAGGCTGATGAGGTCACTGAAAAAAGCACTAGGATGTCCTATAAAATAACACAGGAAGTGAAGTTAGAAGGAGTGAAGTCGGAGATTAGTGTGTGGCAAAGCTGACTGGGGAAGTAGGTATGATCTATTAATTTCAAGATCCCAGGACACATGCTAGAACAGTTCCCAAGTCCCTGCATGGAGACTTTGTGTGAGAACTTGAGCAGGTGTTTAATATGATGGCCTAAACCTGATATCAGCCTGAGGTGTGGGATCCCAGCACCACCTCTCAGGACTCATATGTAGAAGGTCTCATGGTTTCCTCAAGATTTGGACAGCATAGGGGGCCTGAAGGACACCTCAGGTTATGGGCATTAATGGACAGCTGTGCCTTCTTGGAAAATGGCAGAAAGAAATGAGAGAAGTGTGCCTTGAAGATGACTTTGAGAATGGACCATCCATGCATCGCTGTGATGAACCTACTAGATCATGAAAATAGGATCACTCATGGGGTACTGCGCAGCAGTCAAGATGGCATGACTTTAGGAAGGGGAGAGGGTCGAGAGGATCATCAAAGTGGTCCAGATCATTAACTAGAGACTTTGCTTACCTGTTGCCTTCATTGAGAATGATGCTCAGAATTTCACCTGGATGTGGAAGACAGAAGACTTGTCTCAAAAACAGCAGACACACAGACTGAGTCGACGAATTCAGAGCAAATAAATTCCCTGTGAGAGATGGTAGTGCAACTGTTCTTCTGACTAGGCACGGCTTTTCTGTGATGTTGTTACTGGCTTACTCTCCATCCCTTAAGACTCAATATCCAAAGCTCCTCATTAGACCAAAATAGTTCTATCAGTCTGATACCTCAAGTAATAACCTAAAAGATGTACAGTGCAGAAGTCAGAAACTCAGGATGGCTGATTTTCTGATCCTTCAAGTGAAGGATATTTCATCTAGGGATCTCATTTATTTCTGTCATGTATCTTTCACGTACCTTCCACACATAAAATATGGAATGTCTTACAGATCCACATTTCCCACTTCAGCTATATCTGTGTATTTTGCCATATAATTTTAGTTGCAAAAATATCACATTATATGTATATAAGTATAAACACAGTTTATATAGATATGCTAAAATTGAAGATACCTGATAATATTTTTCAGATTTATTTTCTTGAAACAATTTATTTTTAAATTTAGTATGAGGGATTCTAATTGATATTGGATGATCAATGACAATTGAATTTTATTTATTTATGCTTTTTGTTAGTTTGCTTTCTGAGACACTGTTTTACTACGTAGATGAGACTGGCCTTGGACTGACTATGCAGCCCAGAATGGCTTCAAACTCAGTCATCCTGTGGCCGCAGGCTCTTGAGTGCTGGAATTTATGGCATGAGCCACCACCCCCAACCTGAAGTTTACTTTTCCTATGATTGTTTCTGTTAATTTTTTTATCAGAATATGCTGAGATACATAGTATCTCCATTCTTCTTGAGTAATTGATGTATATCTGTATCTATATCTGTATCTGTATCTATATCTATATCTATCTATATATCTGTATCTATATTATAACTTTATCACTTTTACTATTCCTTCCATGGCCTCCTGTTATTCCTTTACCAAATCCTGTCTGATCTCCTCAAGGTCTGCATTGATAGTTCTTACATTCCTTTTTTTAAAATTAAGATTATTCATACATTTTGTATGCATATAATGATCCCATTCATCCTAGGGAGTTTGTATCTGCACATGATCACAGTATCTATATTTTGGTTCTTATTTACACTTTCCATTTCTCACACCAGAGAAACACTGTGATCTTTACATGTGTGTCTGATTTATTTTACTTAAGAATATGTTCTCAATGGGCATCTATTTACCTATAAATGTCTTCTTTCTAGCTGAGACATACTCCATTGCACTAAACAAAACATGTCTTTTTTGTCTGTTCATGACTGATGAGCATTTGGGTTGTTTCCAACATTTAGCTGTTACAATTGTGCTGCTGTAAACATGGGTGTGCATATATCGCGGTGGTATGATGCCTTTAATTCTTTTGTGAGGATACTAAGAAAGGGAATAGCTGGATCTTTTGTCCTATCCTTTGAGGAATCACCACACTGATCTCCACAGTGGTTGCACCAGCCTACACTGCCAACAAGTGTGAAGAAAAGTTACTTTTACCCCACAACCCCTCCAATATTTGGTATTGATTTTTAGAGTGAGAGGGAATCTCAGCGTTGTTTTGATTTGCATCTCTTGAAGGATCAGTGGTGTTAAGCACATTTTCATGTATTTATTTGCCATTTGTGGTTTTTCATCTGGGAAGTATGCATTCATTTCAGGTGCCTATTTTTGGACTGGGTTTTTTAATTTGAAGGGTATTATTTTTTTACATTCTATATATATGTTAGAGATTAGCCTTTTGTCTGGGGAACAGCTGGGAAAATTTTTTCTCCCTCGGAGCATTGTCTCCAATCTGTTGATTTCTTTTGCTGTGCAAAGGCTTTGTGGTAAGATGAGATCCCAGGAAAATAATAGCTAAGATAGTTATACTACTAATTTCATTTAGTCCTTTGAAGAGAACGGTTTGTGCTTATATTGTTTGATCAATTTTGCATACCTATGTCCTGTAATCTGAGCAACTACTTTGAAAATAACAATATGCGTTATATTAACCATTGTTAACTTCCTGTTATGTTGTTATGAAATTCTGTATCATTGCTTTTATTGTTTTTTCCCTTTAAAAAAAGGATGAGATCCCAGTTGTAAAAAAAAAGATTTGGACAGCATAGAAGCACATAATGGCCATGAAGAGCTCACTGTGGTGACTTTCCTCATGACAAATGTTCCTGTGTCCTCCAGGGTATACTTTTATCTTCCTTGTTCCTCTTTTTTTGGCCCAACCTCTCTCTGAAGAGCAAGTTTCTCTTTAACTCTTCACATTTACATTTTAAAATAAACTTTGTTATCATTTTTGCTCATTTCATTCCATTCTTTGTTGAAGATGAGAAGGACCTGGAATCCAGCTCCAGAAGGAGATGCAAGCAGCACAAAACCTGGTAACATTTGTTTGTTTGTTTGTTTGGTACCAGAGATTGAACTCACGACCTTGTGCTTGCCAGGCAGGCACTTATGCCCTGAGCTATACACGTTTGGAAGGAGCGATCCAGTAACAGGTGAACAGCAAGACTAGGTACTTAACGTCAAAGACGATAGCATTTATATTTCAAAGACTTTGGGGCTTAGAATTCCTTTCTGAACTTTAAAAGAAACTGTTCTTGAATATTAAAGTGGAAAGTAACAGAATTGAAATTTTTTTCTTTTTTTTAAAAATCATTCTATGTTGAATTCCTAAAGAGCTGCTAAAAACCTGACAATCATCCAGATAGCAGATGATGTTGGGTTATGGAAAGAACTAGAACAATCAGGAGCTGTGCAAGAGGCTGAATTATCAAGGCTTAGTGAATATCTACACCCTTTGGAGATAAAAGACAAGGATAAGGAAACGATACCTCTACTAACAGTGTTTCTAAAGAGCTGATCACTTATTAAACATTAGAGTCCTTACAAAGGTCATATAAATGTTATTTCCATGATGAATAATATGCACCCCAGAAATAAAGTGTCTTTCCAAAGAAATATACTCAGGAAGTGACAAAGCTGGAATGGGGATTGAGGCTAGTTTCAAACGTTTTTATGCTTTATTTCAGCAGTGCTGGGGACAAAACCCAGGGCCTTGTGCATGCTTGGCTGGTTCTCTATCACTGAGCTACATCCCAAGATCATTACAGTCTTTTCAGAAAGTGAAAAAACTCTATCCTATTAGGAGTGATTTTTGTGAGAAAAGATAAATTTAGTGCCCTCCCTTATGTATTAGCGATAACGTCCTTGATCGACAGCCCCAAACTAGAGGTAATAATGAATTTTACATATTCTGTCTTCTCCTTTATGTACACACCTATGATGAAGTTTAATTTATAAATCAGTCACAGGACATTAATAATAACTACCCTTAAAATACAACAAGTATTATAATAAATAAAATAATGATACTTAAGCATAGGCATCTAGATAGTGCCACAGACTTTCTAATTGAAATGCTTATTAAGTGACTTCTGAGTGGGAAGATACTCTGGACAAGAGGTGGTTTTTGTCATTGGCAGGAGAGAATGGGTAGTGAAAGAGTCCATTACACCATTCAGTATGGTATAGTTTAAAACTTATGGATTACTTATTTCTGGAATTTTTTCAGATCACTGTTGGCTATGAAAAACTGAAACCTTAGAGACTGAACTCATGGATAACAGGAGATTAGTATTAATAAGCAAGTAAAATTTGTGGTTTGTCAACTGGTGATAGACTTGAGCTTGGGACATTCACACATTAGAAAAACAGCCAGCAAGGTTTGAGAAGGAGCCGTCTGTTAGGATGTGGTAAGGAAAAGCCAAAGGAGAAAAAGTTTCTGGAAGTATGAAGTGGTTCCCTTTGTCAAATGCTCCTGAGCAATCAAGTAAGATGTGCAGGGAATGGGAAGCCACTGGAATTGTATAAGGGAGGAGTCACAGGAGATGCACTGGACAAGCAGTTTTGGTTGAGTTGAGGACAGAAGTCAGATTAGAAAGGGTGACAAGAGAATGAGAAGTGAAGACGTGGAGAGGGGTGAGCACTGGCTTTCCCTCCAAAAGTCTTGCTGTAAAATGAGCAGAGGATGCAGTGGTAGTTGCAGGGTACTGCGGGGTCAGTGCAGCACTCTGTATAACCTGAGAGGTCACTGAGGCAGTTTGCCCAGTGGTAGAGGTAATGCAGTACAGACGGAGAAACCAGGTGAGCTTGGAGCAGTCAGTGGGAGGGGACAGGGACAGCACATGGAGACTCCGCCTTTGACAGGAGCAAAGGCCCCACACCCCAGAAATGGGGTGGGGTGAGCCTAGGGGAAGTGTGGCTATTGCTTTAGTGACTTGGAGGGGAGAGCTTTCTATGAAGTTTTCACTTTTCTTTTAGAAGCAAAGACCTGCATCCCAGAAATAGAGGAAGGAAAAGAGGAGTCTGGGGAAAGCATGGCTGCTGTTTTGGTGATATGAAGGGGAGACTTTGTATGATATTGTCACCTTTCTTCTAGTGTGATACTAAGTCAGATAATCTCCTAAAAAGCAGAGAAAGGAGGAAGATGAAGAGATACACAGGGATCATATATGTGTTTTGTGACAGAGAAGTGGAGAAGTGAAATGGTCATAATAATTTTGGAGAATGAGACTCCAGTCTAGGATTACAGAGAGGTGACTAAAATGGCCAGGCTGATTGAATGGCCTACATGAGATTAATGATATAAACTTATTTATTTTTCATATATTTATTTAGAGACAGGGTCTCGCTTTGTAGCTCAGGATGGCCTTGAACTCACTGTGTGGCTCACACTGGCCTCAAAATCACAATAATCCTTCTGCGTCAGACTCTCCAGTGCTGGAATTACAGGGGTGTGCCACTGTGCCTGGCAGTGGATATAAATTTAAGGTGATTTCTCAGCATGACTGTGGAGTTTCTCCAGCAATGTCCAGCTGTTTGGGCACAGAGGAGGACATAGACTATATTAAGGGGGTCAAGTCTCTTTTTTTTTTCAAATACAGATAGTTTGTTCTCTAAAAATACTAGATGCATCTAAAAAAAGACAACCAAGGCATACTTTATAAACCCTTTAACGATAATGTATGTATTTCGTAAGTCTCATACATTCACTGCTGTGATTAATTAGTAATGTGAGCTCATAGGTCTCTGATATATTTAATATATATGAATCTAAATTACTACAGTTGAATAGTAACAGCTCATAATCTCTTATTATGTTCATGGTCAGCAAGATTTGTGTAAATATTCTTTGAAGAGTTAATAGAGATTGTTATTATAAAATGTGAATCTAATTTTAAAACTGTACAAATTCAATGTATCTAAGACAATATTGAAACTGAAAGCCATGTGCTCTATGAAAACCAAATTCTTAATTCACAGTCTCCATTTTAAGCCATTTAGTTTTTTGCTGCTTTAAAGATTTAAACAGTATGTTTGTTTTACTGTTTTTGTAGGTGATTGAACAGATAAAGGTACCAGGGGCCTATGTAGCTGGGATTTTCCTAAGATCAATTTATTTTAGATAAATTTAGGCTATATTTTATCTAATACTGGGGAGTACTAGTATCTACTCATTCCTGGTTGAGGCTGGTTTATTTCCTTGCTGAACTGAATGTATTTGAGAATCAAAGTATCAGAAGAATTTTCATCAGCATTAGTTTTAGTCATCAAATGAAACGTGTAGGGCTTATATCAAATAATAAATGTATTAGTGAACATGAAGGGTCATAGAAGAAAGGTTATACTTTTCTAATTTTTCAGTAAAAATCCTATTTATTTAGAGAGGAAACAGTAGTACTATAACTTTTTACTGGTGCTTAATGTGAACAAGGGGAAAAAATAGCTAAAGAAGAAAGTTTTGCAGTTTAGCCTCCACAGCTATGGACGTACTGAGTGAGATCTCAGTTTTCACAATGAGTTTGCCCTGCCACCCCATAAGGAAAAATGAAACACACAGAGAAAAAGTTAAAATTGGTTTGCATGGCAATACATACTTCAAATCCTTTGCAGCAACAAAATATGTTATTACTAAACAAAATATGAACTATAACTAGAATCAGGTATTGCCATATATTGAAAGAAAGATGTGTCCAAAATCTTCTGTTCTTCTCCAAACCCTCAGTACAGCATAGGATGGTGAACAAAAATGTTGTGTCATTTACATTGCACATTTAACTTATTCTATAATTACTTTCAAGATATAACAAGGAAATAAATAATAGAGTCTGGAGAACTTTACAACTCCAGAAATACTCTAAAATAAATAGTAGAGTAAATGATTAAGATTCTGAGTCACTGAAAGTGGACTGTTTCTTCAAGGATGATGGTAAGACACTACTTCACATGAACTGCAATTTTCAGCTCTCAGAAGTACAAAGTCCTCTTTGACAGTACATATCAGTACTAAGTGTCTTAGATACTTTTCTCCTTGCCAAGACAAAAGTACCCAACACCTGAAGTTAAAAGAGGAAAGATTTATTGTAGCTCACAGTTTGTAGAGGCTTTAGTTCCTAGTTGGCTGGTTCCAAAGCAGGGTGGCATGGCAAAGGGGCATCACAGAGCAGGCAGACAGAAGGCAGCAAGCAGCAAGAGACAATAGCAACTCTCCTTCTGTCCCTTATATTCTACCACTAAGCCCAGATGGCACTCATACCCTGGGTGGGGCACCATTAATCCTAGATTGCAACATGAATTGATACCAGTATCACATTCTTAATTCCAGCACCACATACTCCAGAGCCAACTGTCTCCAAAAACTCCTATTTATGACCACAGGAGGCTTTGCAGGAATACTAGAGACAAACCATAATAGTAAGGTAAGCCCCTCTCCCTTGAACATTTACACATACCATGCTCTAATGCCTAGTGAAGAAGTGACAATCTTTACACAAACTACAGCTTGAGTGATGTCATTTTGCCACAAAGCTGAAAGAGAGATGGTGAAGAATGAGAATGATTGTCACAAGAATTTCATTTTAAGTTTAGATTTAGCCAGCTAAGGCTAAGAAAGTCTATCTCATTTCACATGAAATAAAGGATTTTGTTGCTCATCAGGAACTTTATAATTATTCATTAATGTAATTACATGGCACTATAAAAATATTGTTAGTATACTTTTCCTCAGGTATTTTACTACTGATTATTCATCCCCAAAAAATGAGAAATTCACCTAAGCATTTATATACAAAAGCTGTTTATAGCAACTTATGAAAGGGAAAAATGAAAACAAACTGCTTGTCAGTAAGAATTGAACTAAAAATTATAGCATCTTAATATAGTAGAATTCTATTCACCTTTTAAAATGACAATAGGTGAGTATTTGTTGATGTGGAAATAATCTTGTGTGATAAAAAGGAAACTATAAAGCAGTATATTTAACGAAATTTAATTTTTGTAAAAAAATATGTATTGCTTAGATGATTGTACATGGGTGTATAGATGCATGATATAACTTTATATGTGTGTACATGGTTGATATACTTTCTGGAAGAATATATAGCTAAAATTATCAATAGTTACACATTTCTGAGTAGTATGATTGTGGATGCCATTTTTTTCTTGCTTGCATTTTCTAATTTTTATTCAATGACCAAAGGTTATTAAGTAATACAACATATTTTAGAAACAAATTAACTACATTTCAAGACAATATTCCAAAGTAGTTTTCTCTTTTGAGAATTTTAGCATTTAAGCATTTAACCACACCATACTTTCAGTATGTTGTTCTATTTTATGCAGTGAAGGATTCATGTATAGCTGGGTGTGGTAGCGCACACTTGTAATCCTAGCACTCAGGAGGCTGAATCAGGAGGATCTCCGTGAGTTTGAAGTCAGCCTAAACCACATAGTGAGACCATGTCTCCAAAAACAAAAATAAAAACAAAACTAAATAAACAAACAAAACCAAACAGAATCCATGTGTAGTTTTTATTATGAATTCAGTAGTGTATTACTCTCATCTTCGACATGCAATAAATTTGATGTGTTCTTTTTTTTTTTTTTTTGGTACCAGGGCCGCTGAGCTAAATCTCCAGCCCTTCATGTGTTCTTTTTTGCTAAAAAACAAGAGCTTCATTTCAAATACATAAATATCTAAGTAAATTTTAGGTGTAAAGGTGATTATCCAGGATGTATTCATTTGTAGACATGCAACCAAAAAATTTAGAAATCAAATACCATCATAACTTTTTAATTCACATTAAAATCTCTCAGCAAATATAAAACATATATGTAGAAGAAGCAATAGGAAAAATGATAATTAATTTAGAAGTGGACAAGCAAAAAGCTGTTTATTACAATAAAAATTAATTATGTGTTTAGAAAAGTTCAAAATAAAAGGTAAAACAATAAAAAAGGCTACAAAATCAAATTATTCCTATACTCTCCCTACATAAATGGAAGGAATGGCATTTGTCTGGATCAAGTCTCAATAAGGCAATTTATAATGCATTAATAATTTCAGAAACCTACATATTAAAACACAACTTTTTGTGATACCACATATTTATTATTATTATTATTATTATTACCGTAGTACTGGAGATGGAACCTAGGACCTCACTAAGTGAATGGTGTACCACTGAGCAACAACAACCCAGTGCTAATTTCTTATCTGGAGAATTTTGACGAGAATATCAAGTCATTTTCCAGTAGACAAGATGAAATTTTACTAGGACCCTGATGAATCCTCCTAGACTGGACCATTTGCATTGCATCTCCATTCTGTACAATCAGATGGGGCCTGACTGTCACCCCAATGCTCTCTTGTTTTACCATTGCAGAATACACCACGACCATTAACTGCTTTTGGGATTGTGCCATCACTGCACCAATAGCAGCTATTCCAGAATATTCCATAATCAGTGCCTCTACCTCCAGCATTGTGGTTTATAGCATCTGTGTTGTAATTACTCTCATTTGACCAAACAGATCCTTGAAAATAAATTACTTTTAGTAAACAATAACAGCACTACATGCTTTATGCTGCACACCAAAATCAGTTCTCTTTACCTAATTCTATTTTACTAGTGACTTATTTCATAAGTACAAAGATATATTTAACTTACAAAGTACCTCTCAATTTTATTTTCTTGTGACACAGATTATGGTTGCATTATCTAAGCTGGACTAGTGGGGCTCGAGTGATCCTCTCTCTTCAACCTCATGAGTAACCTGGACCACAGGTGTGAGCCACTCTGCCCAGCCCAACACTGTAGTTTCATAGGGTCCTAAGATAATCCTTTTGCAATGCCATTCAATTTGCAATAAAGCATAAAAGATGAGGATTCCTACGCTGCTAGAGGAAGAAGGAAGCCAAATGATGTTACATACCGGGGCCAGCTTATCCCAGGTAGCCCAGTGGTCTGGATTTCCTGTCAGCGTGAAGGTTCTCCTCATTCTGAAAAGCACAGTTACTATGAGAGCCTTCATGTTCAGAATGGGTCCTTGCTGTGACTGTCCAGGGCAGTGTCCATGAAAGGTGTGAGTTGGCCAGAATTTTAAAAAGATTTGGAATGGTTTTGCTCCTTTTGACCTTCAGATAGCCCTGAATGGGACCAATACCAGGAGAAAAAGGGCCAAGAGGAGTTTTGCATAAATCAATGCTTTTATCTCTTGTGGGTTTGAATACTGACATTTGTTAAAACATCATCTTCTTAGAATCAGAGATACCTGGTGAAGGAATGGATCTGAATATTGTACACATTCTACGTCACACAGGGCCTGTTTGATAAATTGGAGGGTATAGTCTGCACCTTGGGTTCTAAAGCCTAGAGTGGTACAGCACTTTTCTTTTCTTATGATCCTCTGCTCAGAGGATCACTGCAAGTTTGAGGCCAGCCTGGGCTACAAAGTGAGTTGAAGGCCAGCTTGGACTGCACAGTGAGACCCTGTCTCAAAGAGACAAACGAACAACTCTAGGTCATGGCACAGGATGTTTTTTGGTTGTTTTTGGTTTTTGGTTTTATCTTTTTTGAGACAGTGTTTCAATGTGCAGTTCAGGCTGGCCTTAAACTCGAAGTATCCTCCTGCCTAGGCCTTCTAAGTGCTGGGATTGCAGGCATGCGCCACAGTACCCAGCCAACCTAAGATTTTTAATGGCAAAATTTTAAAAGTTTTGGTGAACTATTTAAAAAAGAGCAGTAAGAATCTGTTTCCCTCTAGCCATTGCTCATGTAAGATTCTCTAAAATTCACTATGTTGTGTTTTACTGTTTTTATTCTCTTAGATTGACTATTTTTAATTTTCTTTCATTTTATTAGTATAATACTTTTAATTTTCTTCCATATAATTCATGTTGTGCCAAGATACTTTATGGCTTACATTTATTAATACAGTAACTGTGCTTTTCAGAGTGTAGTTAAGCATTTATCCACAATAACTATTTTTGAGTGAATTAGGAAGTCAATACATGAATGGGTGGATGGATGAAATAGCAGAATAGCTTTTTCTGTTCTCAAATACTTGTTTTCAAGCTTCTTACATAACTTCTAAATTTGTCTTTAAATATTATAAGAAAATATCTCCCTCTCAGAAAAATCTTATTTTTTCTAATAAAATTTTTTCTTCCCTCTGTGGCCTTTAAAAATTACCAGCTTTGGTTATAAGTTAGTGAATAGGGATTTCATCTGAGAATTAAAAATTATCTCATTTTTTAGACTAGGCCATAATTTTGACTTATTAATAAGAAATGAGACAGACTTTTGGGTCCCAAACAAATGAAACCCAGCTGAAACTGATATAGGGGAATGAAACTGTAGCTTTCATCTGCCCCTACTGAACTCCCTGATTTTAACTGCTCCAATTACCTTCCAGTCAGGAGCCAGCAGGATTCCTTGTTGTGGTAAAGGCCTTGAACCAGGACAAAGACCAATAAACACTAACATTTGAGGACTGTTAGATTTTCGGCACAATAATAAAGAAGATATAAAATAAAAGTAGCCCTTATTACAAGGACGTGGAGAGAAGTCCATAACTATTGACAGCCTGGCATTCTCTGACCAGAACGTGGGGTATGGGATATATATATATAACCTCTGACTGGGGGTGGTGCATAGGGTGGGCATTGATGTCGCATGAGGAGCTGACTGAAATTTTCTGCACACAAAAACAGGAAGGGGAGTTGCAATTAAGGCTGAGGAAGAAGCTGGAAGTGGTAGGCGTTCCCACTTTGGCCTTCCACCACATTAGGCCACCGTCATAACCATACAGGATTTATACTGGGCCAGAACCTTTCAAGGACCATGGTGAAATGGCTAGTTTTGCTCAACTACCACTTGGGCTCACAGATTTTCTTCTCCACCTCTTCTTAAGCCTTATGAACAATCAACCACAGGCCACCAGATACTTGATAACACCTACTAGTGTGAAAGATCAATAAAATAAGCATCTAGAAAGAAGGATCTAGAGGAAAGAGAAGCTATAAACTATAATGAGTATCTCAGACATAAGAGAAATATCACCCATGGAATAAACAAGAATGCTACAATAAAGAACTTAACAGAGAATATATTTTATGTTATTTATGCATAAGATTCTATTAATAACACATTTAATAAGAGGATGAAGAGATGCTCTTCATACTGTATAGGGCCCAAGGAAATGGCAAGAGGCCTGGCGGAGGTCACACAGTCCCAGGAGACTCAACTCTACCCGCCCTACCCTCAGAGTGGACAAGCTCAGGAAAGGTCCCTCCTTTCTTTAAATGATCATGTAGCTTGGGAAGCAACCACTGTGTGGACACCTCAGCCATGACCATGACGGATTTGAAATCTAACTCTCCCCCAGATTTCCTGATGTGATAGTGTCTTGAAACTCTTGGAAGCTTCTGCACAGGGAATCAGCTAAAAGTATTTTCAAAAGACAACATTGCCTCACCACTCAGGGGAAAGCAGAGCTTAGAGACATATTTTGTCTGATGTAGAAAACAAAGGCCAAATGACATGTCTTGTTATGATAAATTTATATCCATTATATTATGTAATCTAGACTTACATGTTCTGATAAAAACCAGACTGGAAACTGAGAAGTTAGATGTTCCCCAAGAGTCCTAGAGATTAAATTGTGTTCTTGAAAATAGCTCTTGTGTTCCAGGACTCAGTTTCCCCTGAACTCTGGAGATAATCCTAGGTGTTTTGACTTCCAGCAACTCAAGATGATAAGGACAGACATCTGTGTCTTCATAATTTTGTTTCATTATAACTCATGCTATCATTTCTTTGTTGTCAATCCTGTACTCCTATGTTTTTTATTACTAATAATTAAAATCTCAGGTCAGTATTTGAGGCACATGAAAATCAATATCAAAAAATAGCCTCAGAAAGTGCTTTCTGAAAGTAAGTCGAACTGTGTGTGTGTGTGTGTGTGTGTGTGTGTGTGTGTGCATGTGTGTGTGTGTGTGTGTGTTAATGGACAGAAGCAACATGATGCGTTTTGTGAAAGGGCTTCAGTGGTCACTTGTCAGCAGGGCAGTGCTGCTTCCAGCAGCCATTTGGGTCTTTGAGAGGCCATGGGTAGGGAAGGAGCACACACTTCTTACTCAGCTGGTGCTGTCCTCTTGGGAGTGACAAGGGAGTGCAGAGGACCCAGTGTCTGTCATAGCAGCGTGGCTGCTGGCAGAATGTGGAAGGGCATGAACAGGTGGAACAACACCTTCTGGCTCTCCAGAGAAGACCAGATGCTGGAAGATTCAGGTGAAGCAATTCTTCTCCCAACTAATGGAGCTGTTTTGTGTTTATTTGGGCATAGCTTGTAAAGCAGGACCAGTTCTCAAGCAGCTGCTTTCTGCTTGGATCAGATTGGTTTTCTGTAGCATCACTCTCTGCCTTGAGCATAGGGCTTGATACCCAACCACAAGTTGGCATTTGGTCTCTGAGATGCATGGGTTGTTCAGAAATGGTACAGAGATTTTTTTCCCCCAAAAAATTCATGCCAATGTATTCTTTATTCAAGGAGTAACAGTACTTTCTGATTTTTTTAGTGCTCACTATCCCTGTAACTTAAGCTTCCTATCATTAAAGATTTGATCAAACATGGCAGGTAAGTTCCTTCTTGGTCTTCTGACATCATCCAAACTTTAGAAATCTAACTTTAGCTGGGGATTTAGCTCAGTGGCTTAAGCATGTGCCTGGCAAGCGCGAGGTCGTGAGTTCGATCCCCGGTACCAAAAAAAAAAAAAAAAAAAAAAGAAATCTAACTTTAATTTATGCTATTGCCTTGCTATGTTTGTTGGCTTTTAAGCCATACTGCTAAGAAATAACATGAGCCAACATACTGTAACAGAAAATGTCTCCCCAGCCAGTATACTTCATTTTCTCGGTTGCCCAGGTAAAATTCCTGGGGCAGTTCCCAGTTGCTTCTGTCTCCTACAAACTGTTGGTCATTGTGACGAATACTGTAAGAACCAATTCCCAATTGACAAACCATTTTGCCTCTGTACTTCCTGTTTGCTTATCCCATATAAGCCCCAAAGCACTAACAATCAGGGCTTGATATTTTGGGAATGACTCCTATCAGTGCCTGTTGATGTAAAATAAATCTGCCTCCAAATCTTGGGTGTCGTTTCAGTGTTTCTGCTTGCCTTTGCAATACAGCCCAGAACTGGGTAAAGGAATTATTTGTGCCATAGTGCCTGAAGGAGTTACAGTCTCAAGCAAGAACCACAGTGACTGTGTTTTAAACCTGTTTCTGAACCTAAAAAACAGCCCTCTCCTTGTAAGATCCTGGTATTTTACCTCTAGCCACAGAGGAGAATTCACTGTTTTGATATTTGCTTTACATTCCCCCATCTACATTGCTTTACATTCCCCATCTGCCTGGAGAATCCCTACTTGTTTTATAAGGTTAAATTCAATGCAATCAGAATGAAATATGCCTTTTTGTTTACTCTAAAAAGCATTTGAAATCTCCATTGGATTTAATGATTGGTTTGTTTACTTCTCCTAATAGAATAGTAGGTCCTTTTATTAGTCTATCTCTACCCTGGCACCTGTCCCTGGTACCTGGTAGGCCTGTAGTGATAACCTCTGATTAGAGTAGCTATTATACCTGAATTGGAAATTCTGAGATTTAAAATATATACAAGATGCTAATATGCACCTGTGAAGATTAATTTTACTTTAATCCTCAGAGCACAAACTCCTAACGTGAAAATCTGATTTGTTAATCCTGGGTTCATTCACTTTCCAAATATTGACCATCTACTGGGCCACTCTGCTGTGTGCAGGGAATTCTAAGAGAATAGAGTAAACATAGTGGAGAGGGGTCATCAGGGAGGAGTAGTGAGGCCCAATTTGGCCTTAAAAAAAGTGCAAGCCAGTCAGGGGAAATGCAGGGGTCCAAGGGATGGAGGGTGGGCCATGTTTGGGTAGAGGAAGCCATGTGAGCAAACGCAGCGCGCAGAGGAGACACCTTCTGGGAGAATCAGTAAAAGCAGTTAAAGTTGAGAACATCTCTGTAGACAGGACATTTAAAGTTCAGTCACTTGTACATTTATCTTTCAAGTTTAAAAACATTTCCATGAATGATATCCTGGATGTTAATGCTCTTTTTATAGAAGCTGTCTTTGCCATGTACTATCCTCCCATGATCTTTAATGGGAAGATTTGTTTCATGGTGTTTCTCTGGTCTCTTGGTTTACTGAAAGGAAGTCCTGGTGATTCAACACAAATTTTATTATGGAAATTTCTACAGAATGAAAAGTACAGTGTGTATGAAAAGTATTAGAAGAAATGATAAACCTGTGTAGCAGGTTCTAGAGGACTGAGCGCTGAATTGTAATCAAATCACACAGGTGGGATGGAAACTGAAATAACTGGCTGAAATAACATTCTTTTTCCCAGAGGATATAGGGAAGAGTAGGTTGGTGAAGAGTCTGACTATAGTGTTAGAATGTCTGGTGAAATATAATCAAAGGAAATGAGGTTGAAGGGAGCAGAGCCAGACCTGTGTACTTAATTGGAAAGACAGGATTTACAACTTAATCCTGTGGTTATGGGAATGTTCATGATTATAAACTGGACAGTGACAGGATCAAAAGCTCCTTTAAAATCACTGCAGACTAGGTACAAGGAGAGCTGTGGGAAACCTGATGATTAATCCAGATGACAGAGGATTATGTACTATGGAGAGAATGAGAAGACCCAGGAGATACACAGCATTATCAAGACATGTAGATTATTTAGGTTGGAGAGAAGGAAAAGGGAAAAATTACTAGTTTTTCTTTATTGAATGCTTTGAACTGCTAATATCTGAAGTTTTACAATGATCTCATGGGCATACTTTAACAGGCATAGTATTATTTCAGCTATAGAAGAATATTTGGGCCCCATCAGATAAAGTGACTTGCCTGAAGAAATGCAGTTAGTGGTGGCAGAGCTAAGGTTTGGATTTGGCTCAGTTTTTTCCTCCCCTTAGCATTGCCAGCAATGGAACTCAGGGCCTCACACATGTTAGGCAAGCTCTGTACCAGTAAGGCAATCTTTGACCATTACAATATTTTTCAAAAAGTGGAAAACTCTTATTTTGAAAGTGATTTTTTGTGTGTGTGTGAGAAGAGTGTCTTATCATTTTGGTTGTCACTGGAACTTATACCCAACAACCGCAACTTAAAGGAGGAGAGGTTTATTTTTGTTCACACTTTCTAGAGGTTTTAGTCCATATGCCGCCTCCAGGACAGAAGTGTCAGGAGTGAAGAGCTGGGGCAGAAGAGAGCTGCTTATGTCATGGTGACCAGAAAAAGCAGAGAAAGGAGGAACCAATATATACCTTCCAGGTCTTGCCTCCAGTTCCCTGCCTATTCGGACCAAACCCTACCTCCTATAAAATATTCAGCTATAGCATCCTTAGAATACAATCACCTTTCAAAATCCCACCTATGAACATATGAGCCTTAGAGGAACACAGATATAAAACATAGCCAAGAAATGAATGCTATGTCCTCTGTTACTCATGAAGGATGTACTTCCATGACCTTAAGTGAGTGTTCCAGACCAGAAATAGTGCTAAATCCTATGTTTTTAAATATTTTTCTTTATATATATAAATATGTTAATGTTTAATTGTGTTAGTCACAGCAAGAGATCAACAATAGCTAACAGAAAAGTACAAAAATTGTTATATTAACTAAAACAGGGATACTTAAACATAAGCATTCAGACCCCTTGACTGTCATTCTGATAATTGAGCTGGATATGAAGTGACTATTGAGTGGGTAGCGCACACATTCTGGATACTCTGAATAAAGGGGTGATTTTTGACTTCAGTATGACGGAGTAGGATAGTGAGAGATTCCAGCGTATTTCTTGGTATGGTGTGTAGCTTAAAACTTATGAATTGCTTATTTCTGGAATTTTCAATTAAAAAATTTCAGAACATATTTGACCTTGGGTAACTGAAAACCCAGAAAGGGAAATCATGCATAAGGGCTCACTGCTTCTAATAAGTAAGTAAAATCTGTAGTTTGTTAAATGGTTATAGACTTGAGCCTAATGCATTCATACATTTAAAAAAGATTCAATGGAGAAAGAGCCAGCTATCAGGATTGAAAAGGAGCAGTCTGTGAGGCAGCATATAGAGAAGAAAAGCTGAGGGACTAAAATACTAAGGAAGTACTAAGTGATTCTCTTCATCAAACGCTGCGGACGGATCTAGTAAGATGGAAAGAAAACAGATGTTCACTGGAATTGTACCAAAGAGTCATAGGAGAGGTCTTGGGTAAGCAGGTTTAGCTGGGTGATTAAAAAATTGTGAATCTACTTTTAGCTGTACAAACCCAATCTTCTAAGGAAATGCTTAAATCCAAGATGACGCACTGTCCTTCCCACTCCCAGGCTGAGTTTATGGTTTAATGGTAGAGGGCTTGCCTAACGCGCGCGTGCGCACGCAAACACACACACACACACACACACACACAGTGCTCCCAACCTTTGAGAAAATTTTTAATTAATGCAGTCTTCATTTTTAACCATTTGACATTCTGTCCTTTAAAGATTTATATTGCTTAAAAGAATTTAATTTTACTGCTTCAGGATGCGACAGAACAGGTACAATCATCATATGATTCCACTCTGGAAATGTGCCCAAGTTCAACTTATTTATGATAGTATTATGTTATATCTTAACCAATATTGGGAAATACTTACATTATTCAAGAAAAAGTAGGGTTACTTCATTGATGAAGGACTGAATGTACTGCAGATGTTACTGAGAGTTATGGTTTTAGGTAAATTTTGAGCAGCATTAGTTCTATTGTTACCCTGGGTAATGGGGTCCTAGATGGTTTCTAGGTTCTTATGCACAATGAACAAAGAATTAGGTGTGGCACAAAACAGTAAGGAAAAAGCAGCAAAGACAGTGACAGTTTGTTTAAAGTGAGTGGACTTGCACCAGTGTAAAGGAAAATGGTACAGGCATTGAAAGTGTTGGTGCTTTAAGAATTCAAAGTTGTGCTGGGTCTGGGTTACCATTGGGTCTTCACAGCAAGATTGACAGCATCATTGCTGTCATAGCTTGCTGAATCATGTCAGCTGAATCTTTGATCATGTCCTTTCCCATAATTCACTCTGTTATAATGTACGAGATGCACTTCATGAGTGCCAAATGATAAAGGTCATTGCGGGTCAGGTTGGCAGGTCTGGTAGGCATGTCTCCTGGATTGGGATTTTGAAATTTCCTAGGGGTACAGGGGATATTTCTTTTTCTTATGCTGCATCAGGTAGTACCTTAGGGCAGAGTTCAGTGAGTTGCTCTGGGGCTTTGCCTGGGTTCAGGTGAGTGGAGAGGAGTGGTCCCATAGCCCAGTTATACTGTTAGCACACTGAAGCATGTAGGGTTAACATCAAGTAAGGAACACATTAGTGAACATATGACTCTGAGGAGAAAGGTCTCATCGTGCTCTTGGTTCTGTTAACACGCTCTTTGAAGAGGAAACAATGGTGATGCGACCTTTCACTTACATAGTATTCCTTTATTGTGAAAAAGCGACATGAGCTGAAAAGGGAAAATTTTCTGTTGAACTCCACAGCCACGCACGTACTGAGATCGTGTTTTCTTCATACCACCCTATACAGGAATGGGACACACATAAATAAAAGACTAAAACATGTCTTCTAAGTTATGGGAGAATTTGTCTTAATTCTATCCTATACGATTTTTTTTTCCGATACTGGTAATAAAACTCAGGACCTTGTTCTTGCCAGGCAGGAGCTTTGCCACAGCTGTATCTCTGGCCCCCATTCTAGCTGTCTGACATGAAGTAAAGCATGCTGTTTCTCATTTTCTTTTTTCTTTCTTTCTTTTGTTTGCTTTATGAAACTGGGTCTTGCTATGTATTGTAAATTGGCCTTGAACTTACTATGTAGCCCAGGCTGGCCTCAAGCTCACAGTAATCCTCCTGCCTCAGTCTCCTGAGTACAGGGACTACATGCATGTGCCACCATGCCCAGTCTCAGGGTAGGTTCTTGTGTGCAACAAAGAATTGGACATGACATGTGGCAGTAAGGAAAAAGCAGGAAACTTTATTAAAGCAAAAGCAAAAGCACACTCAGCCTGAGTGGGCTCAAAATGAAAGGAAAATGGCACAGTCGCTGGTGGCATAATCTATAGGAGTTTAAAGTGTTGTGTTGGTTCTGGGACACCTCTCACTAGGGTCTTCCAGAGCACTACTGATGACATGATTGACAGGGTGCTGAGTCATTTCAGCTGCCTCCGTTGTTGCATTTGTTCCTTCCTGTAATTCACATTGTCATAACTGGATGTATGAGATATTGTCCACATGCATGAATAGCAGTGAGTAGAGGGGAGCGGCCTCATGACCCCAGTCATCTTATCTATAATATTCCTCCCCAAGAGTCCTGGTTCCCCAAAGTCTTTAAAGGATGCTAAGGGCCCTACTTATGGTGGAGACCATGCTACTCTCACCCTTCCTGATCTAGGGTGCAGAGGGAAGCATGCGCCTCCTACAACGAATCATTGATTAGCTCTAGATGAGAAGGTGGGTTTTGATCTTTGGTTCAGATCATCATCTGTAGTTTAACAGTAATTAAACAAGACGAAATAAATTTGACTAAGAGACTAAATAATCAAGTTGGAAGCTATAAGAAACATTAATAAAGGTCTTATCAAGGAAAGTAACCAAGATGTCTCCATGAGAACTACATTAGGCTTTTAAAGGATGCAGCTTGGTTTATGTGGATGTTGGTGTGATTCAGTGAAGGCATTATCTTTAAGATTTGTTTATAAAGAGAGTCTTTAATGTACCCAAATCCAGACTCCAGTCCTAGTCTTGAAGCCTTCTTACACAGAGTAGTATCCGGAGCTTAAGCAATGTGGGAATGAATATTGCGCCCTAGACTACTTAGGATCTTAGGAGGGCAGCCACCTTCTCTGTTGATGTTACCTTGATTACTTTATTGACCTGAAAATCCTATAGGTTATCTAGGGTCATTAACTGAAAGAGGCAGCCCTCTTGAAATTTGGAGTGGTAGGACATCTTTCCAGTAGCCCAGAGTGTAACTGGGATGGGCACAGCAGTATACTGGCTGAAGGATGGGAAAGACACAGCTAATAGTCCTCAGTTAATTTGATGTTATTATAATTCAATAAGAAGTTAAATTTGAAGTTCTGGGTAGTTAATTGCTGCTCATTATCCCTTCTAGAAACAATTCTTGAGTCACCTAGGAAGATTCCAGGCCAAAGGAGAAAAAAATCAAGCTGAGAGGGGGTCATTTTATAACTTGGGGTGAGGACCTTAAGAATGATGTGGCAAGCAAATGAGTGGCAAAGCTAGCTACTCAAGACATGCAGGGACAAACCCTATTCCCTGGATGGGGCTGATTTTCTATTTTTTTCTAGAGGAAGAAAAATCAGTTTACTTATCTCACTTAGCAGGTTGGTGCGTGTTTTATCTTCTGAAAACAAACTTGAAGCCACCTACTCATGTGTAGTGTATGAGATTTGCGATCTCTCTCTTTTTTCTTGATGCCACAGACAACTTGGGTTTTACCTAAGAGAAGTGAATTCAAGTATCTACTCCCCACACCATCATGGCAGAACATGTGGTTAAGAGCATTGTGTAAAGGCCTTGCTATATGGGGGTGAGTTTGTCCTGGGGCTCATCGTCCTTGCAGGTATTGATTAGAACCAGGTCACCAAGGTAGACTTTGAGCTGATAATTATTGTTAGTTTCTGAAAGAGGAAGAATCTTGTTTCCTGAAGGGCCTATTGGAAGGTTCCCAGATGGGTAATGTATTGGAAGAGTTGGGAAGTCTCAGCGTCAGGAAGCAAGGAAGATGTCAGAAAGGGTCTCCCATGAAACATCTCAAATGATCTGACATGAAATTTGGATTTGGGAGCAGTCCGAAGCCTCAGAAAGGCAAATGGGAGATGATTTAACCTTTTATGAAGGGTTTCTTCGCACAGCTTGTCGAAGGTTCATTTAATGGTTTGGTTGATTCACTCTTCCCATGGAGATAATATTTAATCCTCAGAACCTTGGCAACTCTTGTATAATCCAGGATGTGAAAGAGAGCCCATTGTAACTCTGAATGGACCCAGGCAGCTCAAACCTAGAGAGTCATTTCCTTAAGAAGGACTTTTACCACATCCAAGGCTCATTCTGACATGATGGCAAAAGCCTTTATCCAGGAGCAGTGGGCATGCCAGGGAGACAACAAGTCACTGTCTCCCAAGATCCAGCCATGTTGGAACTTGGGGGGCTGACCAAGAAAGCAATGCACCCTCCTTCCTGGTAAGCAGCAGCACGGGTGAGCAGTGGGCATGCCAGGGAGAGAACAAGTCACTGTCTCCCAAGATCCAGCCATGTTGGAACTTGGGGGGGCTGACCAAGAAAGCAATGCACCCTCCTTCCTGGTAAGCAGCAGCACGGGTGAGCAGTGGGCATGCCAGGGAGAGAACAAGTCACTGTCTCCCATGAGCCTACCAGGGTGTGGGCTGAAAATCAAATGTCTCCCCCTCCCCCCATTAGCAATTGGATAGTGTCTAGGACAGTCGGAGTTAATAGTAACTAAGGCACATAAAGCAACTAAATGCTTGTATTGTTGGGTTGATTATGATGACCTGGGGTCAGAGGTCAGAGCATCATTTGGGAGGATGATGGTATGCAATATAGCAAATATAGGGGATTTCCTTCTATCTTCTCTTTGAAGGCAAATATTGTTTTCACTGTTTTGCTTTGTTCTGATTAATCGTTTTTACTGTGTTCAATATTCTGTTTTGATAGATTTTATAATGTTCTGTTTTTTGTTTGATTTTGCTATACCTGATTGAATGGGCAACTATTGTGACTATAACAAGATATACTATGGTACCTATTACTGTTATCCTGCTCTGAAGTTCTATACCAATTTCTCTGCATTGTCTTGATTGGCTTTGTTCTGTCTTGTTTTGTTGTATTTTACTATCTTCAAAACAAAAAACTAAAAACCTTTATCCATACAGTAAAGGTATCTATGCATACCATGAAGTAACCTTTACAGGGAGGCATGTGAAAGAAATATATTTGCCATTCTTCCTCAAGAGAGGATCCTCACCATTCTATTGAGTCAGGTAATTGGGGTGGAAGGGTATGTGAATTATGGAGGGCACAGACAGGGCACACCTTACAAACCTGGATTAGAACATAAGGTACAACTTACAGACCAGGCTCTATAAAGAGTTTATGTGCCATAGCAGAAGTAGCATCCTGCCCTGGGCAGAAGGCCTCAGGTAGGGACTTAGCTACTTTCCACTGTGCTCATTGTGACAAGAACAGCCAGAGTCCCACATAGCACCACTGGTCCTTTTGGATTCCTGTCCCGTCATGGATCATCAGAAACTCTTCCATAGAGTACCATGGTTCCAAGTCAAGATCTTGGAATGGGAAAATTACTTATGGGTCAGGATATTTTGGAAGGAAACCTCTTTGATTACTAAATCTGCCATTGAATTATACTCAGAGACAGTCCAAGCAATGAAAAACTATTACCTTGCTTGAGAGATTTCCTGCCTTAAAGAGACTGAGAATCTCTGGTACATGTGTACTGGTGATTGGTGGGTAGTCAAAAGTCCCCTTTCTTTCCAAATGGCAGTGTGTACATGTAAGACCAGAAAGGCACTCTTGGAGTCAGTATCTATATTGATCCTCTTGCTCTGGGTGAGTTGAAGAGTCCGAATGATGGCACTAATTTCCGCTTTTTGGGTTGGAGTCCCAGGAGGGTGTCCTCCTTCTTCAGTGACCTGGGTTAGGCTGCCTATGAAATACCCTGTTCTCCTAATGCCCTTCGTTATAAAACTGCTGCCATCAATGAACCATGTGCATCAGTGGCTGGTCCTTCAGATCAGGGCAACTAGTATGATTCTGAGTGATAGTTTGGTCACATTCATGTTCTACTTGTGCAAGACTGAAAAGTGATGTTTGGGTGTGCAGTAAGGTTGGTTTGGTAGGGTTGAGGGTATAACTCAGCAGCACAAGCACCTGCCCAGCAAATGCAAGGTCCTGAGTTCAGTTCCCAGTTTAAAAAAAAAAAAGGATGGCCTGGTATTAAATGACCCTTTCTCCAGCCACTCACACTCCAGCCATTGTCCCTTAAGCTCCAACAGGAACCTGGTGTAGGGTTAGTTTTGGTTTCAATGTTGTTAGAGATTCCTGGACTAACAGTGCCATAGCAACAATTGTTCATAGACAGCAGGAGCAGCTTTGTGCCAGACCATCTGGTAATTTGGAAAAGTAGGTTACCAGCCACTATTCCATGCCCACACACTAGGTGGGCACTCCTGTGGCTATTCTGTTTCTCAGGCATGAAGACAAAAAGAGAGGTTAAGTTAGGTCCTAATGTCAGGGCTCATTTATGGGCCTGAAAGCCCTCCTGAGCAGCTGGGGTCTATTCCAATGGTTAAGTTTCATGTCTCCTCGTTGCATGATACAAAAGTTTGGCTGTTGGTTCAAAGTGGGGTATCTACATGCAGCAAGAACCAGCTAACTCAACTTCTGTTTAGACTCCAGGGGACCCAGTCAGCAATCATGTCTGCTTTCTTTGAGGACAGTTATCTCTGTCCTGGTGTTAAAATGTACCCCATTCCCCCAGTTAAATCATTTTTTTGTTAAGAAATCTAGTTCTTATACTGGGACAGCTTGTAACCATTGCTTTGCTAAATGATTGAGTATTGATTTTTTGTTTTGATCAAATAACTCTTTGGTGGTTCTACAAATGAAACAGTCATCTACATAACATCATAGGCCTCTCTTTTTAACTTTACGTTTCTTATGTCTCAGGCTAAGGCCCTTGGAAACAACTAGGAGTATCTCTAAAATCCTGAGGCAAGAGAGTCCACGTATACTATTGGTGAAGTCCTGTTTGGGAATCCGCCCATTCAAAGATGAACAAGTATTGGGAGCTAGGGGCCACAAGATACAAAAGAAGGTATCTTTGAAATCAAGGACAGAAATCTAGTTAGTGTCTCCTGGGATTTGTGCTGGGAGAGTATATGGTCTGCTACTAATGGGTGGTAAGTGCCAGTGCCTCATTGATGGCTCTGAGACCTCGTACTAGGAAATATCCTCCTGATGGCTTGACTCAGCAAAATGAGTATGCTGAGTCATGCACACGGGGATTGGCATGCCACCAGTAAGAAGCCAAGAATTTATCAATAATGGGCCATGCTTGGCTTCTCTCTTAAGGTAATACTGTCTTCTATGAGGGGATAGATTAGGGTCCTTGACCCAAATGATTACTAGAGTGGCCTTGACGGACCTCCCCAGGGTGCCACCATTCCATGCCTGGGGATCAACTGCTGGTGGAGGAATGGTGGAGAAACTGGGTCCAGTGGAGCTGGGCTGGCCAGGTCCCTAGCCACCAGGACATGGGTTGCCACAGGTTTTAATGACAGAGTGGCCCTGAGTAGGAAGACTATACATCTTTCACTTCCTGGTATGGGACTCTCTGATATCACCATCAAAACAGGTCAATAAAGAAAATCTTCTGACTGGAGGAGGTAAAGTAAACTAACTGGTTAACTGCAAGCCCCACAACAACTGAGGAACAAAAGTTGGTAGCTCACCCCAGTAAGTGATTAGAATTGATATGCCCTAGTATTAAGAAGGCTTACCCACTACATCCAGGTCATCCAAGGCTCCTGCAAGGTGATGAGGATTTCACTACATGGGAGCCATGCAAATTGCCTTCCGCACCATCATATGCTGTACAGGCCTTTCTTCACTGGCTACCATGATGGTAGGTGATTTCATCTCCCAGTGGGAATGAATGCAGTCTCTCCTCAAATGCCAAGGGTCCTTTTCCATTTCTGACAGGCCTGATATGGATTCAGCAGCTTTAGAAAACACTCCTTTGCCCAGCATCTGGTTGTTGTACTTCAAGCATTTTGACTTGTTTCATCACTCTGCAGTATTTCAGTTCCCCTTAGTGGTACAGGCTCTATAATGAACCTTATCTAGGGCTAGCATAACTGCAGACTACCTTTTTTCCTTACTCAACTCTTGTTTGTCCTCTGCTTTGTCATGGTTATTACAGAATATATAACCCACATTGACCAATTGACTTACTATGGGCCCTGAGTGGGCCCTGTTGGAGTTCCTGGAGTTTTCTCCTAATATGTGGAGCTGACTGGCTAACAAAATACTGTCCTAAGATAATCTGACCTTCTCTAGATGCTGGGTTTAAATTAATGTATAGACAGAATGCATATTCAAGCTGGTGTTGGAAAGCAGCTGGATTTTCATTAGAACTCTGACTGATAGTTCTGAGCTAATCATGATTTACAGGCTTGGGGGTGCTCTGGTGCATACTCCTTAATATGGCCCACAGGCAAAACCTCTGCTTGGCCACTCACTTTGCTATGATTCCATTCAAGCCCCTCTTGGGGTCCAAATAATTCATCAGTTGGCTGACAATCAGTGGGTGCAATTGCAAAGTCTTTATCATTAACTTTTTTGGAGCTCTTATAATCCTTTTTCTTTCTATTGCTGTGCAGCAAAAACAAACAAACAAAAAACAAACAAACAAAAAAACCCATGGTGAACTGGACATCTCAACAGGTCAGCTAAAAAGCCATTGTGAGGGTATGGAGTCAATCAGCAAAGTTTTCAGAGTCATCAGAAAATTTACCCAATTTCCATTTGTGTTACTGAATATCCATAACTGAAAAAGGCACTTGAGCCCAGATGATACCATTTGCTCCTGCAACTCTTGAAGAGTTATAATGGTAACAGCCTTTGATGTTTAGCTCCCTGAACTACAGCCTTATCGTAGGTAGACCCAGATATGGTTTGGGGTGGGCTCAGGAGATGCCTTTTATTTCCTGGGAGTGGAGTACTAGAATGGCAGGATGCTAAGGAGGAGCTGACAGGAGGGAGTTCTCACCAGCATCAGCTCCTGAGGAAGGAGTAATTCTGGGCAAAGATTGGGCCTTTGGTGGAAGTCCATGAAGGCTTGCATGTAATGCACCCCTGACCATTTCCTTGTTTTTATTAGCAGGAAGTCAGTCAGGTGGGCTGGATGAGGTATAAGCTAGATGGGTCTGTAGACAGGAGGAGTAAAAATTAAGTTATGGGAACCAGGGCCCTTTCCTGAGCCAAGCTCTAACCGATTCAGGAAAAACTTGCAATGCATCTCCTGGTTGTTTCCTGAGCAGTTCAGCCCCCAGAACAGTCTTATAAAGCTGAACTCCTTGGGATTAGGCCACAAGGAACCCTACAGAACTTTCTATGTATCAAACCCCATACAGGAACCTTACAGGACATCCTCTAGGTCAGTCCCAGACCTGTTCAGCCCTTCACCAAAGTGTCCTTTTATCACAGCTGAACTCCTTGGGGGCCAGATGTCTTTGGCCTTGTGTGGGGAACTACTGGATCTCCCGCTATGGCCACAACCCATCTTCTGGACAAGCAACGCAGCACTGGGGTGCTCTACTAACTGACTACCTCTTAGTCAGTTATAAAACCACCTATCATCACAGTATATCTGTCTAAGGAGGGAAAGTAGGAGCTTCGCTCAAAAAAACCCTGGTAATTTTCCTGCACAGGCACAGGACCCAGGTTGGAGCTAAACAATTTGACAAACCGTCCTTAGTCACATCCCACCATTGACCAGTAGATGACAGTCTAATAAGAAGGGTTAGGACATTTCTCTAGAGAAAAAGACCTAATGGATCAACAAAGGTGGAATTTCTGGATCCCACCACTTCTAGCTGCCCAAGCAGCTTTCAAAACTTGAATCCTTGCATAATAATCTCATCCCTACCTAGTCCTTCCTCTGTCCCCAATTCTGTATTTTCACTAGCTAGTGTCACAAAAGGATATATGTTTTCTGACAAATGAAAACTTCGCAATAAAAATTCGGCCAGCAACCACAGGTTACACATCGTTTTAAACAGAGACATAAACTTGAGGCCAAATTTATCATAAAAATACCAGGACCACATAGGATGGAATGAGGAAGAGAGACAGTGTTAGAGAAGTAATCCTGGGAAAAGACAAACTCTAGGATGCCAATAAATTATAGTTGCCACAGTCCTCTTGCTACTGCCACACATCCATACACTTTAAAACACAAAAGCCCATCCTGAATTGTGCTGCTATAAACATTGGTATGCACGTATTGTTGTAGTGTGATGTCTTAAGCCCCTTGGGGAAAACAGAAAGAGGATAAATGGGTCATATGGAATTTAGAATTTTAGTTTTTGAGAAATTTTCATACCTATTTCCATAATGATTGTACTAATTTACATTCCTACCAGTAATGTAGGAGAGTTCCTTTTTCACCACAGTCTTGCCGGCATTTTCATTTTTTGGTTTCTTGATGTTTATAGTAGCACAATTCATAATAACTAAATTCTGGAAGCAACATGTATAACCATCAGGATAACTAGATAAAGAAAATGTGGTTACCTAGATACATAATGGAATATAACTCAGCTATATGAAAGGACAGATTTGAGATATTTATAGGAATATCGATGCTCCTGGAAAATATAATATTGAATGAAATAAATCAGACACATGAGCTTAAATACTATATGGTATTTCTCATTTTAGTAAGGCAAAGTACAAACAAATAGAGTAATAAAGGGTGGCTAGATGGAGACAAGGGGATGAATCTCTTGCAGATGGGAAAGAGTTCAAGAGGCTAAGGGTGAGGGGTAATGGGCAGGGGAAGGGGAGATAAGCAGAATAAAGATATGCCATGTAGACGAACATAATAACCGCAGCAAATTTAAACACTGTATGCCAAAACAAGAGCTAAAATTAATAATATTGTTGGATATGGGGGACGAACATGGCTGCTCCATTGGGGCGAGTAGCTTACTGGGATCATAAACTCCGTATCAATAAAGCATTATAAATACAAAACTTAAGGAAAGAACGACTTTATTGGGAAGGTGGATAAAGAAGAAAATAAATAACTACACTGATGAGAATCAGGGTAGAGGGCTCTGGGAAGATGGAGGACCCATGGGCCATTGTCTCTGGTCTCTCTCTTTTTTTTAATGTACAGAGGGTTTATTGCTCACCTTTCACACAAAGCATACTTTCAGCCATTTTCTTTCACATCTTGACAATGTTTATGTACAAAAATCCCAGCAAGAAGCACCATGTCAGTAAAGGAGAATGTAAAACATCAGCTCAGTCAGGCTTTTGTTTTCTGCAGCAATAATAAAGGGCCTCCTACACTAAGGAAAAGTCTGTCTTACTCTGCAGTGCATTGCTTCCATTACAAAATCATCTCCTGCCTAAAGCAAACTAACTTGTATTTGATGAGCCAGTGGTATTAACTCTTGCATAAAACAAATTTCAGTTTGCTATTTCTTCTAGCAGATTTCAAGTAAAAATAAGGTTGAAGGAAAAATTTGTTTTGGGTGGATTCAGATCAGTTTGAATTGCTATACTTAATTAAATGCCTATGTGCACTATAGGTTTGTAACTTAGTTTGCTTTTATAGTCTTTATTTTGGTTTTCAGAGTTGAACATACGGTATAGTATTCCATCAACATAATAAAGCTACTGAATGTGCTATCTGCAAAAAAGCTCATTTAATAGGAACTGACCTAACCAACGTACCATAAAGCAAATGTGGCACAGACTCTCCGAATAAAATGCCAATCAGGGCAGAACTGTTCTCAGAAAAAAGGTGTTAGAGCCCTTTATGTAAAACATGTATAAGTGTGTTGTTAATATGAGGAATGTTCCCAGTAATAAATCTAAAAAAGCCTAAGTGAATCCTCATTTTCAAACTACTCTATTCAAGTAAATTGTTCAAAAAATATGCATGTTCTGACTGTGGAATTAGTCTACTGCTCAATTAAAAGCAACTTTAATTACCTTTTTTTTCATAGAAAGTAGAGACGCTGTATGTATTTTTCAAATAAACTGCATCCTGTAACTCCATTAAAAAAAAAAAACCTGCTGAAAGACCTACAAATATTTATGCCAAGCAGGAGTCTGTCTGCCACCTACATAGATTCAAACTGATGCTGGACTCAGGATTCGGAAACTAAGTTTCTATTACTTGAGCTCCAGTAGAATATAAGGTTCTGTAGCCTCAACCGTAGTAAGTCCCCCTGTCCAAATCCAGACTGATTATACCGATAGCCACCATGCTGGAAATGCTGTTCAAACTCACCCCCCTGGTGGTAAGTCTGTCCTCCCCTTCTGCCTCACCCTCCTCCCTGGCCATATCTGGAGCCCAGAGGGTCTGTGTTAGAAGCCAGGAGTAACATTCAAAGTGAAGGTGAAGACTGGAGCTCTTCTGGAGAAACAGAAGCAAACCTCCCTTCTTCATTTATCTTTTATTTGATTTAGGCAGCAAGCCTACCAAGGGGGGGTCGTCTGCCCTCAGTGAATCCTTTCAGCCATGCCTAGAACTATGCTGAAGCAATTTAGTTGGATGTTTCTTACTTAAATTGACAAAATCAGTGAACTAATCCATGTTAATTTAAAATAGCTTATGCTTTAGGTTTTCTGTTGTTTTGAGACAGGGGATGGCCGTGTTGCCCAGACTGACCTCCTGGACTCATTCTGCATCAGCTTCCAGGTAGCTGGGACTAAGGTGCCTGCCACCCTGCCCAGCCTAATACTTCAGTTAGGGCCCTAAAGAGAATCATTTTGCAGCATAGGTCAAAGTGAGTGGAATGTACACGGGATTCACAAGGGAATCAACAGAAGAGAAGGAAATAGATTAAATTGTACAGAAGAAATAGCTTGCCAACGTGGATCAGAGACTGTGTACCACCATGGAAAGTGGCTGTGTAGCCACCTGTGGAAGGCATTGAAATCAACCTTTATACTCATAGAGAAGCAGAAAGCTGATCTAGGTAGAGAGAATCCTAGGCAGTTGGAGGCAGCAGTGAGAACACGAGCCAGTGGTCCCCAGACTCAGTGGCTGGTGAGTGACAGTGGAGTGGCACCCCAGCCCACAGTGCAGCAGAGCAGAAGGGAATACACGGCTATTGCCATTTTATTTATGATAGGACTTGGGGTTTGAACTTGAGTCCAGAGTAGTCCTACAGTTGCTCCATAGAGCAGAGGATTTAGAGACACAAATTTCCCAGGACAGCAGACTGAGGAGAATTCCTCTTAGAAGTACAGGCTGGGACCACCCAGACCTAGATCCAGTGGCATTACAAAAGTCATGACCAATAAGAGTTGGGATAATAATCATCCCTTGCAAATTTAAACTGGCTTTACCCAAAATGATCCCCACTGTCCTATCTGGAAGGGGCCCATGCACCTGTAAGTTCCAAAGTGGGCTTCTTTCCTCCAATGCGGGTCACTCTTTATGCTACAGGAAAATTTAACCTTATGTTTTGGGCTGTTCTTCTAGAGAAGGAAATAACATCCCTTCTGGGAGCCATGTCTGTGACTGTAGAAATTGCTGATGGGTAAAGCTGAGCAAGGGTTTGGTTGGCATTGTTAATTTTACCCATTTTTTGTGAGGCCTGGGTCAAGGCCCAGACCCCATTTTTATCAGAAGCATCCCATCTTTATGATATTTATGGTGACAATGCTTAGCCCAGTGCCTCCCTTCCATGCAGTGAGAGTATGAGGATGGGGGGCCTGAGTCATCTTGGCCAGAGGCATGACCCTTTTACGCTGCAAGAGCCACATCATTGGCCTCCTCAGATTGAGCAGGGTCCCTGAAGTTTTTAAAAACATGTCAAATTTCACCACAATTGAAACATTTAATGTTACTCTTATTGCCTTTAGTCCCTGTAGCAAAACCTGCTATAAACTGGGCCATTGGATTAGTTTTATGTAATTCAGTGCCAATATCTTGGCAAGATTGACTATGTGCCTTTAAATCATTAGTTGCCTTTTCTGGACTTAAGGCCTATTTACAATCTTGGTTGGCATTGGCATAGGCCAACTGGAGGACTAAAATATCCACAGTCTGGGTGTTAGAAACTTGTATGTGTGCAGTCTCTTGTAATTTTGTCACAAATTGGGTGAAAGGCTGATTAGGGCCTTTGAGAACGTATAAAAGACTTGGCAGGAACCCTGTCCTCAGGGACTGTATCCCAAGCCCTTTCCATCAAATCAGTGAATCACTGACACACTTCATCAGGGTACTGAATCTGTTCATCAAGGGGTGTGTATCTCCCATTCCAGAAAGCATTTCTCCATCTATATAACATGGGATTGATATAGGGGAATGAAACCGTCAACCTGTTATATGTCTGGAATAAATTTGTGTTCTCTAAAATCAAAGAATGAATTTTAGGAAAAACAGAGGTTAAAAGCAGAATACATTTATTGAGAGAAAGAAAGCTTCTGCCTAAAAGAGAGATAGAAGGGGTCCCAAGTGGATTGCCAAGGATTATGTCTTTTTCTAGGAACTTTTATAGAGTAAAACTCCAAAGTGAAGCAGGTCTAAGGTGGGGAAAACATGGGACCTTTCAAGGTGTGCATGAGGTGGGACAGAACTTATCGGAGAGAACTGATAAGATTAATTGCTCAGGTAAAATTGATTAAATTGGGGACAAATGGGGAAGCAAGTCATGTAGCAAGTGGGCATGAAACAGAACAGGGGCTCTTCCTGTAGGGGTTGGGATGGTGACTCCTAGCTTCCTCAGGGTGCCAGAGACCTATTTAGAAGATCAATTTCTGATGCTTTTCCTTAGAAAATGTGTGGGTGCATTTGATTTATCTTTTGTCTTGAGGCCTGGTCCACACAGGTGTCTGTCTCCCTCACAGTTGCAGGGAGATAGGCTTTTTCCATTGGTTCTTTCAAGGGCCCAGCCCTGTCTGACAGCCTATAATATTTCTATCTAACTCAGTTGCCTGTAACAGGATCATGGCCCATTTTATTCTTTGGGGCCTGTTTTACAATAAGGTTTTTTAATTGTACGATGAAATGAAGAAATTGAATAGGGCACAGGCATGTCTTTGCTAGATGTTTGATATCATAAAGAATCAAGCAATATGTATCCAGGACTTTTTCCAAGAGCCCTTCCACAAATGGACTCTGGGTGCCATTACTAATAACACGTTGTCTAAGATCCTTTAGCAGTTTGAATTCAAAAGGCACATGAACACATGACAGTTGATTCTCATCATTTGGGTTTGACTGGGTGCCACAAATAAGCAAGTAAGAGTGCCAAAAACTCCCCCTGGCAACTTCCTTTAACATCTGCAAGTGTCTACCCAGAGCTGTACCGAGTGCCTTTCTTTCAGGCTTTTCAAGCTGAGCTGGTTTTTCCCTCAAACACCTGTGATGGTGGCAATAGCCAGGGGAAATCACCCTTGCTTTGATTGTTGGCTTATATGTGCTCTTTTTGAGAAAAACAAGCCAGGGCAGCACTAAGGTTTGCTTTGTCCACCTCAGAATGGGAGCTACCACACTTCTTACTTTTGTTTCTTTAACCCTGGGAGCCACAGCTGTCAGCAACTCACTTTATAGTGAGCTTAACAATAATTTAACAAGATTCAGTGTGGCGAAGGTCTCAGGAGAGACCTTTCCCTCCTGCCGTGGGCTAAGATTTTTTCCCATATATTCCCAATTGTCAGTGTCTAAGGTGTCTGATTGAGGTTATATTTAATTACATCTTAACATTTTGACCATATTGTTAGTGGATACCAGACTGTTTTAATAAAATTCAGAGTAGTGTACATGTTGTTGTTCTTTTTTGAAAAATTCGGACTCGAGAAAGCAGCATCTCAGGCTGTCTCTTTGGGACCCGAAACTCCTGGACCGTAGAGTGGCCTGAGCTGTTTGGATTGAAAGTCTGCACAGACCTGCATCCCAGCGCGACTCTTTGGGACTGGGAACTGCCTGGAGATCGGCATCTGGGCCAGGTCTGTTTGGGCCCATAGCCCCGCCCTTCACCCCCAGGAAGTCTCCCAGAAAGCAGCATCTCAGGCTGTCTCTTTGGGACCCGAAACTCTCGGACCCGCAGAGTGGCCCGGGCTGGTTGGATTGGGAATATTGTGGAGACTGGCATCTTGGCCAGGTCTGTTTGGGATCGGGGACTTTTCAGAAACCAACATTCTGGCCTGACTCTGGGACCTGTAGGCCCTTCACTCGCAGGGAACCTCCTGGAGACCTGCCTGGGACAAGGCACAGAGGCCTGGACTGCCTGAGATTCCACAGGCTCCGGGGTGGCCACACCCAGCATTCGCCTTACAACTTAGGGAGCCAGGAGCCCACAGAGGGGAGTAGGACCCTGTGAGGAAGCCAGGAGCCTGTGGGGGAGCCACTGCCCCTCCAGGAACTGAGGGTTTAACAGGTAATTTGCCACATAAGCAGAGAAAGCTTTGGAACATGGCTCAAAGTAAAGAAATACAGAAAAATGACAAAAGGCAAGACCAAAAGGCAGGCTCAAAGCCCTAGCCCTCCCCAAGAAAGCTTAGAAGCTGTGTACATAGAAGAAAAAAGAAGCCATACACCTGAAATGTCTGAAATGATATCAAATGAAATAAATATGCAAATAGGGAAAGCTATGGAGAAATTCAAACCAGAAATACTTGC